>CM068346.1:22543705-22796205 GCA_034769755.1 Odontamblyopus lacepedii | reverse complement strand
TCCCTACAGACAAATAGGAAGGGCATCTTGAACAAAAATCTGCCAAATCACTGTGCAACTGGTTTGCTGTAGCGACCCCTGATATCCAGACAAAAACAGAACATCCAAAACAGGAACAGTGCTGAACCAGCGACAGGTGCTGGGAATGAGGACAAGCTCCTTTAAGTTCACGCTTCTGAAGGAAAGGTTCCACATCAGTTCGTTGTGTATAGTAATGGTCAAAATGTTATGGATGATCCGCATACATAATCAATGGGGCTTAGCACCAGTGACAAAGCTTTTAGTGTCTAGCTCACCTTACCTAAAGGACATCATAGCCAGGCAATGGGCAATTACTGGGCTTGTGTCTTATTCAGGTGAGCAATCTCCTCTAGAAAGAACATCCCAAATGAACTTGAACATTTCACACACACTTAAAGCTGCTTTAGTTGCGACAGTCAAAGTTTAGGACATTATTCCCATTATTCTGATTGGTTTGGCTCAAGTTCAGCTTTTAAATGCACATTATATAATCTCCTCTGTATAACCTTTCCTATTACTGTTTTGTTTTTGATGGATCAGATGTTTTGTAAAGCTAGCTGGCTCTCTACGGGGGCAAAACCAATGGCCCATCTCTCCCCTGCCTGATCAGGATAATCTAAACAGATGTGGACTCCCCTTGGCCCCACCTCCTGGTCCTCTGGCCTCCCTCTGCTCACAGTGGCTGACATAGGAGCACATCTGGCCCGGGCAGTGAACTTTGAGCGGGGCAGACCTCTACATCTGGACCCCTGCCTGTCCCACCTCCTGTCCATCCCTTTTATCTACTACAGGACAGCTTTAACCACGTATGAAGCTTAGTCCTCATACATGAGCACTGCAATCAGTATTGTAGACACACTATAAGTAATACCAAGTGGCGTCTGTTTAAACACCAAAGGCACCTTCATTTGGCCTGTGTGAGAATAAAATTAGTCTGCGCTGATGTAACCCCACACAACATGCAATTTGGTTAATTCAGTTTTGTTTTATTTATAGTGAGTGTAAGAATAACTCTAATATGTCATCCCTCAAAACTTTCCCTGGCTTATTTCTCAAAGTCAGCAGAAGTGTTTTGGCTGTGTGCACAAAGTCGACTGTGAGGAAGTAAGCACATTTATTCTCAGTGGAAGCAACTCCATGATGCCAGGGCTATACATTAGTGTCCATCTGTTCTCTGTACTGTGTGGTCAGTGGTGTTCCTTTACTGAGGCCAAATAATCAATTTTACTCTTTATCCTTAGTAAGAAAAATATGAAACCAAAGTGAAGTCATTTAAAAACAAACTATTTTTCTTATATATTGATAAGTATAGTGTATAATTTTGTGTTGAAAGCTTGAGTGTCAAGATCCACAGCAACATTAGAGCTGTCTCAAGAAATGATGGAAATTGAATTGAATAGAAATTTGTATTATTTTTATTATTTCTTGCCATGTATATGAACAAAGTACCCTTTGTTCTTGCCCCAGCACAGATATATTGTATATTGTATATAAGCAGCTTTTAAGGTCAAAATATGTCCGCTTTCTGCATCTAATTATAATGCATTATATTGTCCAGTAATCACTAAGAATGCAGTTAGCAAACTAGTTGTTGTTAGCTTAACGTGATGGCAAAACTCATGTTTTCTGAAAGTGCTTATAAACTCATCATGGTGAGAACTAGTTACACAGTAGAATCAGTTGCATCATCTTTAAATTGTGTATTTACATATAAATTCATAAAGTATAAATGGTGTATTTACATATATATTTGTAAAATATAATATTTTCTTTTTCTCCTACCTCCAGCCATCCAGCTCCATACTAATATAATAGCCCCAAACACACGCAGGACTCAGTGAAGGAGAACAAACATGCTATGACCTTTAGAGGCTGTTAGCATGTTGCACCGTATGCAACACTTTGGGGACGTCAGCTCCCTTTTCCCTTCATACAAATGGCCTTTGCTTCATGGAAACTGCATCTGTGTTTGAGGAATATTACACCCGTGTGACATGTGATTGTGTGAGTGGAAGTGTAAACAGTGTGGATGTTCCACTAAGTGAACAGGCGAGAAAGAGCCCTGTCTCTAAGCTGCTTTACCTCCATTTACTTTCACGCACTTTGTAGGAGCCTCCACTCCATCAGTCCTCCAAGTAGGGCACATGAAAGCCTTTCCTTTTTATAGAATACCTCCAATAACAAATCCGACTCACTGTGATTTATATTTAGACTCTTTTCTCTCCTCCTATCTGACATCCACTTCAGACAAAACTTCAGTCCAGTAACAGTCTCTGCACCCTCTGCACTTTTCTGTCAAATGATTCAGGAATATCTTGACTTGATTTACCCAATTTATGTCAGTCTATTAAAAGATCCAGACCACAAAAATATCTTTTTACTGCTATTTCAACATCTTATGAAACTGGTGGTTTTCAGACCCTAGAATGAGATTATATCATACGCTCCCAGGGCTTCCCTTTTGATTATATTTTCATGTGATGTATGCAAAAGAAAATCCAAATTCATCATGTATATTAGTGATTTGACTCTTTATGCTTTATGACATCTGCCCGTTGACAATATTCATTTTCCTTGTCCCCCATTTCAAATAAACATAGATTAGGCCTGTGGAATGTTGTGACAACAATAGCTGTTCCTGAATGTAAATTAGGGGTCCTGGTCACACTTCTTGCTGCTTGAGGATCCATGTGTGATGTCTGATGTTCCAAGGCTTATGGCAGTTGGAGGAGACAGTAACTCAGATTGCACAATCAGGGCAACAACATAAATAGAAAAGTCAGTGTAACCCGATGATTATCGGGACATGTAGAAATTATCTAAGGATCCTAGACATTCTATGCTAGAGGAGGGGAAATAAGGATACTGTAAGACAAGGCACTATCTTATGAGAATGAGAAAATAATGCATATGAGACAGTAGGGAAAGAAGAGGAATATGATGATTTAATTCAGACATTATAATTGATTAAAAGAAAAAAGCAATTTCCCTTGAACTTTTACTGCACCTTTTGGAGAAGTTTCATAATCGACTTTATGTAGACAAATGTTTGCACAGTAGTATTGGGCTAACCTTTCAATAAAAACACCACTGGTTAGCACGGGTGACATCTTTCACAGTGATGTTTGTACAAATGTAATGTTTAGCTGACAGTGTGATGAACGCCATACATCATTACGACCTCATTATGCCTTGAGGGAGTTTTATGACTGATTGGCCTCATCTTGCTTTTCTCTTTGCCCAATCATTTCCATGCTGCTTGTGCACAAATGATTCCCTAAGATAAAGACGTTTGTATCAATCACAGGAAGAAATGGTTCCCCACTGTGTAATTACAGCTAATATGTTTGGGTTAAATTTTCTGAGCAAAACAGATTTTTCTGTTTTCATAAGGCTGTTATGACATTATGACGTTAATGTGCAATTAAGCTATACAGTCATTTATGATGGGAGAACATGTGAGACCCAAGGCCATAGATGGAAGAATACTTTGAAAATGTATTTAGTTATATAATAATCATTACACAAATAAAAATGGATTATGTAACATGTTCTATTATTATGTTATGTTTTGTTATGCATTCATTTATGTCAAGTAGAGATGGAAATCACACATGCTCACAATACAAAAGCTTTTTTTTTCTCATTAATACTGTGCAGTTCACAGCCAAAACTGCAGGAGGAAGTACTGTCATATATTCCTTTTAATTTAGGAAAGTAATTGTATTCTGAATACCACTAAATGAAAGAGTAACTGTACAGGAATACAGGTACTCAAAATTTGTATTCAGAATATGTATTTTCAGTATATGTATTCTGTTACTTCCCAACACTGCCCAAGAGTAGGTAAAGAAGGAGCAGCATTTTGGAGTGCTTTGGGCGGTTTGTTAAGGGCATCTGGTTTAAGACTACATATGCTCAGTAAACATAGAGACACGTATAATAAGCACGTGGGAATGTCCACGTACTAAAAGTGAACTGGCACAGCCTGTGAAAAGCTTGCCTGACTATAGAAGAGAGGATTTAGTATGAAAGTCAAGTGCATGAGCAGGTGTGAAAGAAGAGGAAGCACGTGAGGAGTCAAAATGGAATAAGTTAATTAAATGTAAAGACTTCAGAATTGGCGCACAATCCGAGCAGTAATCCTGACTCATTATTTCAAGTATGCTTAAATTAACTTCCTCTTAACAAACGAGAGATGGTAGCTCTCTTTTCCTTCACTCACTTTACATGATTATGGTCGATATGAACCTAAAGAATGGTATTTGAGTGTAAGTGAGTGTGCCAGGCTGCAGAGGAATTCTAGTGGATGAGCCGTTTGCTGAAGGCACTAGAAGGATGTGTCCCAAACTCACCTCTCACCTTCTCAGGATTGAGTGATATTTTATATGTTTGCAACCACATAGATATTTTTTCTGCTGTGCTGTTGACAGTACCATGTTAGCTTCAGCGTATATCTTGATAAATGGGAAAAACTGAAATAATAATAATAATGCATATCACTACCACTTTACAATTCAGTGCTTTACTGATTAAAGGTAATTTACCCAATTGTTGTGCATTAGAGTAAAAGCAGGATCAAAATAAGACTGCAGTGTAGTGCATGTATCAATCAAGTATCATCAAGGTGATGGCAAAACATATGCAGTTTCTGAGACTTTCTGAGGCTAAAATGTGCCTAAAACCTCATCACAGCAAATAATTAGGATGCGAGGAATGCATTAGGAAAGTGAGGAATATGTTTGAGCAGCTGCAGACATTTAAAATGAACTAGTTCTGTTTTTCACATTTATAAGATGGTAAAAACAGGTCACTGTACCTTTAACTCTGTTTACTGTATACTTGAAGGAGAGAGCATCTGAAGTCGCTGCCCTGGGGTGGACTGATGGAACTGATGGAACACTGATGGAAGCAGTACTTCTAAAAATGTCACTGGAGCTTCAAACCACCAACAATCACTCACACTTACTTTCATAGGTAAGGTGAGTGAAGTGTCTTGTCACGTACCAAACCACCAAGCTTTGGGTTAATGATGCTGGCGGAAATTAACTCTCCCAGTTCAGAGTGAGATGTGATGTGTGATGTGCATAGCAGGGATAACAGAAATGTCCAGTGAATCATTAGACAGTTTGTGCACAGTTTGCACTCTGAGGTCAAACAAAGAAAAACATTTGCAAAAGAGAGCTGATTATGCTGCAATTAAAGTATATACGGTTGTTATCTCGAGCATATCCCTGCGGTGAGGAATTTTAATTAGCTTTTAAGACCAGCTCAACATTTGATAACCTATTACACATAATGCTTTTGCATACATTACACCTCATTCTGCGTACTATGCACGTAGAATGTGTATACTGCTTACTAATGTATGCATCAAGTATGTTGTTCATACATTAAGAAGGCTCAAGGGCACAGCAAGCGTTAAAGCTAAGACAAGACTGTTTTAAGAAAAATATTGAGTCTACTTTTTAGTTAGAAATGGTTGGTTATTATTTATTTATAGTAGGTTTATCCAAGGACTTTAAAACTTTCCACACAGGACATTTTGCACTAAATCAGTTCTTTTTAGAAACTGGGGTGAAGCCTGCCATTAGTGCTATTAGTTATGTGGAGGGGAAGAGCATCAGGTGTGTGTTGTGTTAGTGTGTGTAACCCAAGTCTCTGTGTCCCCTCCTCCCCACACCATAATCCCACTGTAAAGCACAGTCCATTATTCATGCAGAGCTTCCTCTCTCTGGGTTAGCTTACCTCTCGCCGTGTCCCGCAAGCTTCCTGTGTTTGTAGGTCAGTAGCAGGACTGAAACCAGACACTCAACTAAATAAATCAGTTTTCTCTTTTCCAAAACATAATAACTCGAACCAACCTGACCCAACCTGTCCTTTCTCTATGAGATTTAAAAAGTATGTTTTTTGTCAAATCAGTTGGTTATTGGATTTTTTAAATTTAATTTCTTTTTACATTTTATTCCTTTGCAAAGTGACAGGAGGTTAACTGTGTGCAAGTAATTTACACTGTGGCCCATGTGATATTTGAAATACTAAAAAGAGCAACAGCCAAGCACCAGCAGAAGGAACTATGATGCAATCAGATAAACTCATAATTTTATAATGTTACATTTGGCTCATTTATTCGAGCACACAGCTGACAGAGAAAGTGCAGTCACGATTTGAGGGCCACGATTTCCAGCAGCATCCCAGCGGCCAAGAGCCTGGCCCTCTGGCTGTGTCGCCATGACAACCACATGAGGTAAATGGAAGCAGCAGAATCCCCATCACGACCACCATCCCTCGTCACAACCCTTTTTTCAGATCTACGGATTATAATATGTCTGAGCCTGAGTCACATGCTCTGTCCACAATGGTCTGTGTTTGAAATGCTAAATTCTACTATAAGAGCTTCTGTGTTCATTTGCTTTGACTCATGTGAGCAGCATTATTCCGCTTTCATCCCAGCCAATGTGCTGTGCCCTGAGGGTTAGACTTGTTCTCATTCGTAGATCCTTTGTCTCCAGTTTACTTCAGGAAAGCACCCTAGCAAGCAGAAATACGTGTAGTGTAGACACAAATACTGTACTTCTACTCTACATATGAAATTTATCCAATGAATTTCATTTAGATTTTCTTGATTAGTCTTATCCTCCCATTTTATGGAGACTGAAAGTGTTTCTGGGAACAGGCTGTTTAGTTGGCTGTGCAGGCAAATGTCTCTAATTTCTCAAACACTGATTCCCAAAATAGTGCCTGAATTTGCATACCTGCAGCGTGGCAGCAGTAGTGTGAAATAACACACTGTGTTCTGTTTACAGATGTGTGAGTGCCAATGCTGAGGCAGAGCCACTCGAGGAAAAAGGGAGTCGACTCATGAGACCCATGACTATGACTGCACAATAAGAATCATTATAAGCATCTTTCTGAGCACTGACCACCATCTGTGTGAGTTGGCACATTGCAAACAGATAATTTGGATGATGCAACAAAATAAAGAGATACCTTTTTTCCTACCAAATAACTGAGCACTTATAGTTGCTTTGATGCCTTGCCAAGTTGAATTTCTTGACATTTATTTTTAAGTTAACATAGTCCTTTGTTCTCTTTGTGCTTGGACTAGTTTTATCCTGTATTCCTTTTCATTATGCTGTCATTATTTTACTTTCTGGCTGATGGTCTGAAGTTACTTTTGAGCTTATTACTGGCTTCTACAATTATTGATTACCTTTCACAGGGAATCAGATTTCTTCCACAGTATTAACATTTCCATGACATTTTCCCTCTATATTTCTTTTCAGTCAGTTCACTGCACAGTTTGAATATGACATTATGGCAGACAGCCATCTATACTGTATTGTCTTGCAAAGTTTATATTTGTGTGACATTTGAAAGTCATATGACAGGTGCATTGTTATATGGAAATGTATGTGTAGAGTGGCCCTCCATTGTTACTGATGTTAACAAACCATTGTGGCTTCAGTGGTATGTTGGAGAGTACAATATTTGGCTTTTCTTCTTACAATTTCACCGAGAGAAGAAAATGTTCATAGTTCAGATCTTTGTTTTTACCCATTGCTTGGTTGCCATTTTATATTTGTGTCTGTGACATTTTTTCTGCTCCATATCTTCTATTTGCTGAATTATTCATGCTTCACCAAGATGTGAGGATCCACTCCTGTCGGCAGCCTTAGAATGTGGGTAAAGATCACAAGCGGCTTAGAGCTTGTGTGTTTGAAATCCAAATTCTGCAAGAGCGACTTCACACAAAGAGCGCTGTTTTGGCTGTGTCTTAGTTGCAGGGTGTTGGCATTCCAGGGACATCTTGAGTCTTACCAAGTCTTACCAGTGATACCAGGACCATCAGAGCAATGGCCTAGTCACATAAATATGATGTCATCCATTTGTGCCTTTGGAGTAAGTTATAATAAGAGTTTTCATAACTCACTCTTCAAATGTTGCAAGGTGGTCTGTGGATTAGGTCCAGAAAAACATGTTTGCACCTGTATTATGAGATACGTTTTCTCAAGAATCTGACAATCAACATTTTTCCCAGTAAGGCAGGCCTGGGTGCAGACCAAACTGACTGAGGGTGCATCTGAGTTTCAACATTAAGTGGCATTATTTTTGGCACCTGAAATGAGTGTGCAAACATTTTTATTGAGGTTTCAATCCACTCTTTTGCACCTGTAGGCCCTGCATATAGGCACAGACTTTTCTCTGAAACATTTTTGCAGTAATACAAATGAACACAGTCACAATATAATAAAGGTACCACTGCATGTGAGTAGATGATATTTATTTCTTGTAGTTATCCTGTGTGGATAGCATAAATAAATGTACAAATTACCACCAGTGACCAAGCCATTTTACTGCCTCTGCTGCTCTGTAAATATTCTGAGGTCATCCAAAGCCACGCTGAATCAGCTACATTGATCATGAAATGTAAAATAAATCTTTGGAGTTCAACTGAGTACAGTTTGAAGACCAGCATTTGGCCATAATGCAGTCCCACTGTGAGGATCGGTCACAAAAGCATCTTACTAAGCCCCTCTCTTTGGCAAACAGTTCACATGGAGGAGCCCACCCAAGTTACGTGAATCATTTAAAGTGCATTATTTGACACAGTAGTTACATATCAACTATATTTCCACCATTTTAAGATTATATTGCTGACAATATGTATATTCATTTCTAGACAGTTTAGTGAATCAAACAATCTTCTGTCATTCTAATATAGTATATGCTGATTGTACACAATGAGTTATGTAAGTGTAATGCATACTGAAAACAGTAGCTGGCTAAACTACAGTACACTGTTACTGTAGTCAACTGTTTTATTTAGTAGAAAGGAGAGAAGGAAAGGACACATTTCCACCAGGTTGGTATGGCACAGGCTGGGTTAGAATAAGAGAGGTGAATTGCTAAAAAGACTCTGAATCCTGCCCAGTTTGTTGCCTCTGTGGATGGGCCAATGTTTTACACTTTTGTGACTTTGTTTTACATGATATCTGCCCAGGCCCATTGAAAACACTAGCAATCTAAAACCATTCCTTAGCCAAACTGTTAGAAATGTGCTTTAGTAACTTCTATGGTGCTTGTTAACCACTAACCACCAATATATTGATATTCAAAAGAGACATGGCAGGACACGTCCACATTTCGGCAGTTGATTTCAGAGGTAATTTCTTGTTTTACACAGCAGCACTAATTTTGTGGTTTGAGACTCCCACTAGGGAACTTCTAAGACTAACACATCTGGTCTTGGACTACACTATTTAACAGTCCCTATAGCACTGGCAGTCCCATTACATTAATGTAGATGTATTTGTTACACAGAGCCACAACCCAAGACGCCTGGCCATAAATGAGAGTGAAGTGTACAATATGAGTCTCCAGCAGAGCGTGATCTGCCTAACCTTTATAATAGCAATAAGTTACCCTCCCTGCTCTCTCTTTCACCATATTTTAGCCATCAGAACATAACCATTCCAGTGTAAATCCTACCAGGGAACAGTCTGCTCAGATCAGTGACTGCTGTAGCTTTAAAGAATTAAAAACAGTTCTGCAGAATATCTCACTCCTCACTTTCCTCTTCGTCGCCCTTGGTTCCTTTACTCCAGCGCTGGAAGCAGTGAACAGTAGAAGCCAGGAAGAAGCTGGTCATGATGGCCACCACAGAGACGGAGATGCCAGAGAAGATGATGATAAGCAGATCCGTGAGAGTCAGAGTGGCCTGACACTCTCGGAAACTGTCTTTAGAGAGTTGTGTGAGGGACACGCGCCGCCCGTCCATCGGCAGGGAGCACTCCATTCCTTCAACCCCTGCAAAAACAAAAACTCAGGTTACAAACAAACGTGTCATAAAAGTATAGTGGGTTGTCTTGAAGATGGTTTGAGGAAAAACTGTGCTAAGATTTTACCATTCATATTTGTAAGGCTGATTTATCCAACTTTTGTCTTATAAATTAATGGATTTTGTTTTTCAAACCCCCCAAAGGTGCATTGTGCAACTTTTCTGGTGGGGGGCCTGTTATTTGCTTGTCGCCATGGAGATGTTATTGCTTTGCCTGGAATGTTCCATAGTATGACATTAACCACATTTATCTAGCATTCATTCATTACAAGTGTTTCTTTTGCTCAAAATTAGTGAATAGTGTTGCCTCTCCACAGATCTAAACTGTAATGTAGCCTATGGTTGTCTCCCCTTGTAGCCTATGGTTGTCTCCCTACCGGAGAACATTCTAGACAAAGCAATAACATCTCCATGTGGACAAGCAGGTAGCAGAGTGTATTTAAAGTGTATTATGGGAGAAGAAAAATAAGACTACTGCACCATTGTCTTTATCTTATTATAAAACATTTTATAGATCATAAACTTGTAAAAGAGATCCATGTGGGGAAATATCACACACTTAATGAGAGCAGATTGGCTGTCCTTCAGTATTCCAACTGCTCCATTTCTCTGTATGAAGAAGCTAAAGCTGTGTTAGTGACTAACACAACTGCTTTTTGAGAGCTCTTCTGTTTTCACGTTTTAAAAGGTACCCCAGCTATAATTTGTTACCACTTTAACAGCAAGCTACTCAAAAAACTAGAGCAGTGTTTCTCAAACTGTGGTACATGTAATGCTACAAATGGCTCTACACTATTTGTTTTATTTATAGACAAACATGTTGTTGTTTACTGTATTCCTTTGGGTTGATCATCATTAAGAACCACCTTATCTGTGGTTTAGACGAATTTGGTGGTACTTGAAAAGCAAAATATTAGATGGTACAGTAGTGAGCGAGAAAAAATTGGAGAAAACACTGAACTAGAGTCTACTAGTTTTGCCTTTCATAAATGTCATAACATAGCAATTCATTTTTTATATATATTTCAAAGTTATCTGACATTTCAAGAGTACAGTATATCCAATCTCTCTCCAGCAGCCTATGCAACTGTTAAAATTACAAACCATATCTAAATTCACCCAGGCTTTGTTGTTTTTTTCCCTTCCAAGAGTGGAGGCTGATTTAATAACTGCAAGGTCGATCATAAGTCTTCATAGTTGAAATTGCATTGTGTACACAGAGCACCGCCCACAGACCACTGCTGCTCGCTGTGAAGCAGAGGAGGGTCTCACAAACACACCGGCTCTGACAGAAAGACAAATTCCAACCAAGTCAGCGAATAAATTTCACATTAAAATTAAACTGTCAGAAAAGTAGCATTGGCATAAAAGCGGCCGTGTTTTGCCTTTTAAAAGTGTAGCCATGTGTCAGTGAAGCGCAGTGACTGTGACAGGGGCACCTTGACCAGACTCATCTCCGATTGAGAGCATCATAAATCTGCTTTGTCTCGTACTCCTTACAGACACTGACTTTATTGTGTCTATGGAAAAGGAAGGACAGTGACGTAAGTTTATTGGATTTCAAGGATACAAGTCTTTTAGTGACTTATGAACAAAAATAAGATCAATGGGAGATCCTGTATATGGCCATTTTTAAGTCAAAGTACGAAACTCATCATATTGAACAAAGTGAAGTCTTCCTCAGTGAGCAAATAGACTTAAATGATATTTTTAGCTGAAAACAGTTACTTTTAGTCACTAGGTTTACATGCACAGAAAACTACAACCAAATTCACAGACTTTGCCTCGAGATCTGCCAGACCACTCTTGTCCTACTCTCAGCTTAAAGAACTGAATTATTAATAAAAAATCACTCTTATAACCACCCTCTTGGTAGAAATAGATAAGCTACATCTCATTTATTTTAAGCATTTGATATTCAGTCATGCAATGAACTGCATTACTCACAAGTTATTTGCTCTCTGCAGCACAAATAAAGACACTGAAGCTCTGGTTGTTTTCACCTAGCCAAAACAATGGAGAAACAGTGGCGCTGTGCAATGGAGGGATTGTAGCTTGTCATTGCTACTGATGTAAAATGAGTGAGTACATGTCCAAATGCATGTCTAATATTTTCCTGGTGATTTCTAACCCTGTGCGCTTGAGTGCCTCTCCTAATCTACGAGGTATTATAAATCAGACTGTGCTGTTACACTCAGTAGCCATTCAATTAATTACACTCTTCATACGTTATTGGGACCTAAATCGTGTCCTGTGTTTTCATGCATTTTGAGAGTAAGTAAATATTTGGATATCAATAGAATGATTCAATTTTTAAGGGGTTACCTTCATTGGACCATGATCTGGAATATACAGTCATTCTTAACACTATGCTATACACTATATTTAAACATTTTCATATTAATTGCATATTTGTGTTTTAACTACACATCTACATTAAGACATGATTGACATTACATAAACAGTAAACTCCATTGATTCAGAGTACCTAGGCTTACAGCGAGAAAAGGTGGGCACTGGGGTGAGATGAAACCTTGTAATGTGGGTGGTATTTTCACTGTAAATGCAAATCCACTTAAACACATCAAAGTACAGTACGGGTCTCCACAATACTGACTGTAGGTAAAGATCTGCCCGTTACTTTACCTCTGGCTAAAGCTAAATGAGTGAAGTACCTGGTCCTTTCACAAGCATGTGTAAGATGGCTTGAAACCATGTTAGGTGATAGTGGAAAAGTTCGGTAAATTAGTGGTAGGATGGAAATAGTTTTCATTTGACTCTCTGGACTATTCATTAACTCAGTAACCAAACTCTTGGCTTGATCAAATTTGGTAATACGAATCCCAAATACAATCCACACACTCTCACATTCCTCTTAACAGTTGGACAGCTGCAGATACAGTATCACTCGGACTGCAGAGGCATGTCCAGCACAGGGTCCAATCTCAACCAGAGCCTGGGTTACATAAGGGCATCTTCATTAGTACTAGGTCAGTTAGTTGTATATATGTACAATAAGTCTGAGTATACACAAAGAAGAACCCAAGAAAGGTGTCATTCATAAATCTCCCAAATTAGATTTTAGCAACAAAACTGAATAAAAAATGTATAATATTATATTATAACATGTTTTCCTTGCACAGCAGAGGTTAATCGCTAATGTGTGGCACTCTGAATTGAATAGAGTACACATTATCAGTTTGGGACGCTCTTGCCGAAAGCGATCAGGACAAATGAATACTTCAAGCTGATTGGTCAAAGCTCACAACAGCAGAACAAGCCAAAAAATGATGCTTTGATTAGATTCAGAAGAGAGAAAAGCACATCCTTCACATACGCAATTGGACAAAGCACTTACCCTCTGGATGTTTTCCAAAAACAAAACAGTCAGCATTTTCATTAAAATGTTTGTTTTGATTCATTTGGTCTGTGCACTCACAAATACCTCACAAATTTATCTGACTGCTCAAGGTTAATCAATCACAAAGGACAAAACAGACTGATCAAATCAAGAAAAGAGATTTGGGTACACCATCACAAACGATTGATTAAACTATGAAAGCTACAGTGTAGCATGGATTTGCATATATAAATAATCACTACAACACATGTCACACTGGTCCATGATGGCACAGAAAGATAAAGCTTCATTAATTGCCCTGAAAACACAAGGCTAACCTTTCGTGTCTTTGCTGAACACCATCAAAGCAAAGTCAACACTGAATACATCCAATATATTATAGTTCCTGTCATGTTTGTTTGTGTAGAAGATAAATAGCTCATATTTAAATTCAACACTTAGTATGGAGTAGCCCTCTTTGAGGTTGGGGCTTTTCAGCAGAACTCTGCTCCTGCCTGAGGTTCGATAAAACAGTTTGTGTGACATGATCCAGGTGAACACATGGCCCTGCACAGATCTTGATCAAACACAGGATAATGTGCATGCAGCTAAAAGTGACACCCCAAATCTACGGTGATGTAGGTGACTTTGTGAAGTAGTTTTGGAAATTTACTATAGGCACACCCATTGATTAATCTAAAATGTTTTATCATAAAAACCCTTGAAAAGCTTGAGAATTGGAGAAAAAGGTTCTTACTGTAAATTTATGTTGAATGTTCTCTCACCACTTTCATAATATAAATATATCAGAAAATGGACACAGAATTTTAATATGTATATTACAATGTATAAAAAGGCATTTTATTTAATGCTACTCATTTGACAATTCCTAATGAAGAACAGTGCTGATGAATGACGTGCATGAAGCATTACAGTACAGTACATTTTAATTTAGCATTTGATTGTCTTCTCTCTGTCTTGAACAAAAGCATGAAGCTAATCTGACCTCACCAGAGAGCACACTTTTTGTTATGGTAAGTAAAAAAATGTTTTGAAAATGGTAAACAAAAAAAATGTTTTGAAATATTATTGAATGTTTAAATTGCCAATCCTTAATCATTAAACCTCCCTTTAGATAAGGTTAATCATTTCCACTGAATGGGGTAAGTATATATAGTGTAAGTGCACTATAAATGCAGACCTCCCATTCTTTAAAGGACTCCTGGACAGCGTAATGATTGCTAATGTGTGTCTGGGAGAGAGTGCTGTAAGGAGTGGGGCACAAATCATGTCCCTGTGTTGGTGCAGCTATGTTACGATGCAGCGTGGACACTTGATGGATTACTTTTGGGATTACAGCCAGTGGAGGGAGAGGCCCTCTGCTGTCTGCTCCTGTGATTGATCGAGTTTGTAGTGACAGACTGATATTGGAGGCTTGTATCTCCCCCTCCTTCAACACCTCACTGTCTGTCCACATTGATCCCTGCACCAGGAGAGGCCCAAGTAATATCTCCACAATGTGCCCTCTGTGGACCTATAAAGTTAAAGTTCATGTCACCTTTGTTCAAAGTATCAAGGGGCCTTGAAAGAACAAGTTGTAAAGTTAACTCTATGAATAAACATTTTGGGAAATTTTGTTGAAAACGTTCTGTGGCAGGACCTCCACATCCCCTTGTTATGTCACATTAGGATTCATTTTAGGGATGCACCGATACGATGCTGGTATTGGATATCGGCACTAATATTGAAAATGTTGATGGATTAGATATCGGCTTCCAAGGTATCAGTTCAGTCGATATCCTATTTTTGTATATATTGGTGAATTGATCATTGATTTCAAAACTCCTTGTAATATTGAACTTGTATTTTTAAAAAGCGGTTCTGTAATTACTTTATATGACAAATAAGATACAAAACAGATATAGAGAATTGCTTCCCATATGCCGTTTATGTTTAAAGGAAATAAATTACAATATATTTTCAGTTTTGGTTATCGGCAGATACTTAAAGCCTTAGTATTGACACCTGCTTGTCTCCATAGAAACAGATAAATGTTTAATGTCATACCACATAACATTCCAGACATGAAGACAAGCACAGAAATTTTAGTCCATCTATAAGAAGTACACTTATGGCTGAAACTTTATCATTTGGAGACAAATCAAAACAAAAACATCCAATAGGTCATATTAAGTATCTACACTTTCAAGGAAGTATAACTACAAAACAGATAAAGATAACTGTTTCCCATTTGTGTTTAAAGGAAATAGATCATATTTTCAGTTTCTGCACTGGTATCGGTTGATATTAGTTATCGGCAGATACTTAAAGCCATAGTATTGGCCTCAGTATCAGAACATAAAAAGCTGTACCAGTGCATCGAAAATAAACATGAATTGACTTTTTCTTAGGTTGCATTTGACTCTACTTTTTATTCATTCAGTCCTGTGAATCTCTCGCTTTCTTCTTAGCCTGCTTCTATCCTACATTCTATATTTGTGTCTCAGCAGATCAGCTTTAGAGTGTGTGCTGTGTTGTGATTCTGAGGAGGTTTCAGAGGAGGAGAGTGTTGAACGTGTGATGGAGCTGCACAGTGACGAAAGCACATGTGACAGAGGGGAAGGGCGGGGGGTGAGTCATCGAGGGGGAATCCTCCTGCTCCCACTCCCTGACATCATTCGCAACATGGAGCCCAATCGCATGCTCACAAACCTCTTTCCTCAACATAAAATAAAACCACTGAGCGTATTCTGCTTTAATGATTATAATGAATGTGCGCTATGATCAAAGTGCTTTATGCAGCCACACAGGCACTACACATCGCTACACAACAGTGATTCAAGTACTGTAATGATGTGTGATTCAAATTCCAATAAACCATTTGCCTAGACTTTAAAGGGGCCATATTATTTGTATTTATTTATTTTATTTGCATTTTATATTATGCACTTTATATAAACTTGCTTAGACCCTCTGATCAGAAAGTAGGCAAGGTTTACTCCAAGAATTTTGATATTATAGAGTCAACATGTTTTTTTGTCTCCCCTATAGCTTGGGTATCAGGCAACTTATACAACATTTGTTTAGAATCAATTATTACTAGTATGTTTTCTTGTTTTAATGATACTGATGTACACTGCTCTAAAAACCTAGTGCCCAAGAATAGAAAAGAAACAGCACCAAGTATGTTTTTGAAGATGGTACAGCCTTGGGAAATGTTGGTATCAGAATTCCCTGATATAAATGTAGATTATTTTGGTGCCTCTGTACATAATCATTCTCAGAAATACTGCACGCTCTCACACTAGCCTTCCTCAAATAGCGCTAACCCAACGTTAAATAAAGATTAAATTAGGCCAAGATAAAAGAAGGTGTCAGCCCAGTGTTAATGGACTGGATATTTTCTCATGCCAAGCCTGCGGGTAAGTAAAGATAGACAAAGACAATAATGTCATGTCAGGCAGCGGGAGTATGTGGGCTATGCTACACGCGTCAGTGGCCTCAGATTAGCTTACACACTAACAGGTCTCTGAGAGTCTGGAACAGGATAGGAAGCAAAACATAAATACTGACTTTGAACTTGTCTCATGAATTTGTAGTGAAACCGCTTGGGTCAGTGTTGATAGCACTGTCACAACGCGCTGTGGTTTCTTATGGAGAGCAGAGCGCAGTGGCCTGTAGGCAACTGTGGGTCCTGTTACCCCGGACAGTGTGCCACAGAGCGCTGTCAGTCTGAATTATACATCGTCTTTGTTCATCCTTAACCCAAGAGCACTGGAGACAGCCGTGGATCATGTTTACACTCATCCGCACAGTAAAACATGTATGAAGCTGATGGGTAGCTAAAAAAGTGCACCAGGACAATTAAATGCTTCTAGTTACAGGTGCACTAAGTAACTTTTCCAGTGAAGAGTGTGTAACCTGCTTGTTTCCATGGAGATAGTAGTTTTTGCCTCTGGCGCTCCATAGTACGGCATAAACGTATTGATTTTGTATTTATACCAGTGCAGATGTTTCTATTTCTGAAAAAAGGAAACATTTGCTTTTACTATGAGCGGGCTCGTCTCTCCACAGATCTGACCTGTAACTTGACCTGAGCTGAAGGCATCACCTGCTTGTCTCCATGGAAACAGCTAAATATTTAATGCCATACCACATAACATTCCAGACATGAGAGCACAGCAATTTTAGTAAATCTGTAAGAAGTACATTTATGGCTGAAACATTATAATTTGGAGATAAATCAAAACAAAAACATCCAACAGATTATATTCAGTCTCTACACTTTCCAGGAAGTAGTAATATTGAATAAAGTAAAAATATATTATGCAAATTGGGCAGATAGAGGAGTGACTTGAAGAGAGTTTCTTGGTGCTGACCTGCAGTAATCAAAGTTATGCAAACAGCCAGTGCACTGTTTGGCAAACTTCAAATCACCAGGGAAATCAAGAAGTGAAAAATGGAAGGGGAATTGGGTTTGGAGCAAGCTCTGCTGTGGCAGTCTCACACAGCGTAGACAGACAGGCAGGTGAAAGCATTTGCATTTGGTTATTTTTTGCATTTCAGATCTAAAGTCAATATTGGTTAAATTGTATTTTGTTGAAGTAAAACTTGTTTAAAGTTATAACTACTGGAAAGTAAAATAATTTAATCAAATCAGATGTTATAATAAGAAACAAAAAAACAAGTAGATGACTGTATTGGTTTTAGATAGCACTTTTCATTTTACTTAAAGTTACTTAAAGATGCTTCACAATAGTGTAACACAAACACATTTCACATGCATTTATTGCTACTATATGTATACTTTTGTATGTATATTTAATGCTCCAAAAAGTATTCTACTGTGAGTGAGCTCCCCTCTCCACAGATCTGTAACTTGTCCAGGTGGTGCCAACTGCTCAGCTCCTTGACGATAGATAAGTTTAATGCCATACTGTGGAACACTTGAGGCAAGGCAATTGCATCTCCTTGGAGACATATAGTCCCTCATCCATCATAAGCAGTCAGTCAATAGCCTCTCATTTGTTGTTCTCTCTTCATTTTGAGTTAGCAAATTAACAAACTACTAATGGCCTATCAAGCTGCACTAAACCAACAATCAATTTCTCCCTTTCTGGTTCCTGCCCTCCATCACATATGACAGCACATAGACAGCCTCACAGTTATGGAGATAAATACTGAAGAGTGTATCAAACATGCTTAATCCACTAATGAGAGTCCGTCTAGTATTGTGTAACTGTGTAAAATGCAGCCGCACACAGAATAGGTCATGGCTGAGATCTGAGCGCTCTCATTATGCTAATGAGGTCTGGCACCACGGCAGACCCATGTGTGAGACCACGCTGTGTATTCACTACGGCTGCACTGGGTTTACATAACACACAGATAGACCATCAAAAATACTACAGTCAAATGTAAGGATGATATGATGAGAGCTAAGAGGAGGGGGAATGGCACTGTGTTATGAAGCGGTGATAATGGGAGACCAATGCTAAATACATCAGTGTTACACTCTTCCACTGCAATGGAGTATATGAAGATAATAATATTAGAATATCATTTCCATTTAGTCTATTTACGGTTATTACTACAAAATGTTTGGTATTACAGTACACACATTTTTGTAGCTGTGTATGATTGTTTGAATAATGGCCCTTAAAGTATTGAATTGAACAATATGGTCAATACTGGTCAAGTTTGGACAATTTAATGTTTTTCTATATGTCTACTACTGTCTGCTTTACAGACATATACTGAAGACATCCAATACATGTAACAAAATGTATGGAATTATGTCAAAATTATCTCTAAATATGTTTTATATTTTAGATTCAGGTTCCTCCACCCTTTGCTTTGATGACAGCCCTGCAAACCCTTGGCCTTCTCTCAATGATCTTCACAATGAACCTGAAATGGTTTTTACTTCACTGATGTGCCTTGTCAGGGTTTGTTAGTGCAATGAGAACAGTGTGCAGCAATAATCAAAGCACAGTGTAGCTTTTTGACAAATCTACAACATATTTTTTTCACACATTTTTGTTTATTACATACCGTATGTGTTTATTAATGGTTTTGATGCCCTCAGTGGAAATCTACAATGTAAATATTCACGAAAATAACAAAACAATTAAAAATGAAAAATAGTCTGTCCAGACTTTTGACTGATAGTGTCTGTATAAAGTCCATGCACCTGAAATGCAGTTCTCTCCAGAGTCTCACTGCAGTCACTGATCAGGCCATATGAACCTGGGACGTACATTTGGTGATGTGTGGGGCCAGTTGGCAGTCACAGCAGAAGCTTGGCTCGGTTTTTTGCTTCATCTTTGTTGTTGATGTGTGCCTGGCTAGCACAGCTAATGCTATTTATTACAACTGGTGCAGTTGACAACACTTAGAACACATGATTAATGCATTCAGAACTAGGGTGAAATGAAAAATTCTCACCAGTCTATCAAGTTAACCTCCTCCCTGGTCCAATCTTGTCTTTTTGGGGGTCAGTATATGCAGGAAAATGTGAAAAATATCAAAAGCATGGTCTAAATGTTCAAATTGCAAAGCAAGTTATCATTTTGGAAGAATTTTGATAGCCACCAAATGGATATATATTTTAGGGGAAGAAAATAAAAATGAATTCCTATGTTTCTATGAAGCAAATACTAACATCTCTTAAAACTTTACAACCCCAAACAACCTTGAGAAATATTTACGACGTACATGCTAGTTTTTATGATGTCAGGTATAAGAGTTATGACCTCCTTGTCATGTTTGTCACGTCTAGAGCTCACTCCTCTTCTTTGATCAGTAAGTTAAATTGAAAGCAGTGCTAAACAAGGCTTCACCGATCTGAACTTGATAACAGCGTGAGGCTCTTGCGTGTGTGGCTGAATTGGCAGGTTTGTTTGTTTTAGCCTCCTCAGCTCCATGTGCTGCTAGCCATTCTCCGTGTCCTCTGTGTGTCTAAGGACACTTGTAGACATGCAGTGCACACAAAGCTGACCTTCAGTAAAACACTTGGTTACTGCTGAAGAAAAGAACACTTCACCTCAGGTTAGAAGCTCATGATATCATTTTGAAGAGACCAAATTTGAGATATTCAGTTGTCCACTATTATAAGGAGGAGAAGTCACAAAATATAAATCAAAACAATATAAGATAAGCAATCATTGGCAAATGCATGGCTTTAAAAAATAGAATAAAAATACATCCATAAAATGGCTTTTGCAGTTGCTGCCGTGTTATTATTGAATATCAGCTGGTTGATGCCAATACTGATCATTTAAATACTGTATAATAACAGTAATCATTTAGCCTCACATTGTAAGATGTGAGTATATTAACTGCCCCTGTGTGACCTTATTTTACCATTTGGGCCGAGTAGTGTATGTTTGGCCTTCAATGACAAAAGAACAGGAGTGTATGGATGACAGGAAATCCATAATGTTGCTCAATTACAAGGTGCACTACGTCTATATGCGTGTGTAGTGTATAAATAGAAGTACACCACATGAATCGATTAGACATTAACTACATGAAGGTCAAGGTTTACTTTGTACTGTCTGAAATAATGGCGTGAGATGCAGTCTCGCTGATATCACTGATGGCACAGTTGAATATTGACACAGTGACTCAGTCACCATTATAAAACAATTCAAATTATTAAAGCAATTTGTTTTGAAACAAGTGCCATTGTTTCATGTTACTCTCAGCCTCACACATAATGTGTTGAGGGGGCGGAGGAAGAAAGGGACAGAATTAGCACAGAGGATCGAGGGAGGGGGTTCCCTCAGCTACAGGGCAATATAAATAAACCAGTGTGTTATGGTGATGGGCTGTGTTATGGTCAAAGACGGAGCACGCAAAAAGAAGATGTGAATACTCACCATTAGGAAGTTTATGGCTGTTTTCCATGAGCCAGGTGAACAGGTTTGCAAAGTTGCAGTTACAAACCCAAGGGTTGCCCTCTAGTCTAACCACTCTCAGGGAGGGCAGCTGGCTCAGTGCCCCCACCTTTAGGGTGGATAATGCATTACGCTCCAGTTCAAGTTCTCTTAAAGAGGTGAGGCCCGAGAAAGCGTCCTCACTGACCATGCTCAGATAAGGGTTGTTGCCTAGACGGAGTTTGATCAAGCTACGGGACTCCCCAAAGGTGCCTTTAGGGATCTCAGTCAAATTATTACTACCTAAGTCCAGGAAGACCAGCCTGGAAGATGTGCTTAAGGTCCCAGGTTCAATCTGGGATAGGGAGTTGTTCCGGAGGTCCAAATAGACCAAGTCACTGTACAGAACCAGAAAGTCCGAGGGGATGCGTGGGATCCAGTTATCAGCCAGTAAAAGACGGCGGACATCCAGCGGGATCTCCTCAGGAAGACGGGTGAGTCCACGGCCACTGCAGTCCACAGTGTGGGGGTCTGGGCACAAGCAGTTGGAGGGGCAGTTGTCCGCCCGTGACCAGAACACAGAGGACAGAGAGAGGAGGATAAGCCGCAGCCAGCGGACGCATGGCAACATGGTCAGGGGCACGAAGACTGGGGGAAGGGTGGGTTTAGGGCAAGGATCCACAGAATACTCAGGGTAAGTCAGGTGACACACAAGAGGGAAGGGTCAAAGGGCAAGAGGGAAGGGGGTGGAGGGGTGAAAGGGATCAATTCTGAGTGAGAGGCATTGTGATGCCACAACAGACCACGATGAGTTCGAGAGCGTAATAGTACAAAGTGTGTGTTTTAGGAGATCATGTAACAGGCTGAAGCAGACAGGGACACAGGAGGAAGCAGACCCTCGGAGAGAGGGAGGGAGAGACGTAAACAGAGCCAGCAGACTGATGAGAGCCCGGGGCACACGCAAAGGACAGGGTAAAGGAGGGGGTCTGTCAGCCACACACTATGCCACAGTTGACCGGACACCACAGATTCACAAAGACTATAAGGTCTCTGACACAAAAGGATAAGCAGACATGTAGATCAGGTATGCCAAGGAGAGAATAACATGGCAGCATCCCTCCACTGAGTCCCAGTGTGCGTATGGATAAGCCAGGCGCTAAAAAATGACACACGAGAGAAGCCCACGCTACATCGCTCAAGTGTGCGGTAAGGTTATCCCCCCTGCTTATTCCCTGGCTGTCTCCCGATGCCCTGCGACATGCTGAGAACAAAAAGCTCCGTTGTCCAGCCGCGTGTCAGAGCTGCGTTGTCGTGGAGAAAGGATCCAGTCGTGCACAGAGCAGAGCAGAGCTGCACTCAGCCATGCCAATCTCTCCACTGCCTCCAAAGCTTCTACTGTGTCTCTCATGCCCTCTCCCCTCGCCTTATTTCCAGAGGGGCGGGTCTGAATCATGCTGTCAACATGTGATGTCACTTCCTGAAGTGTGGGAATAAATTACAAAAAGGAAAACGAGCTATAAAAAAACTATAACACTGATGATATTAATTACTTCAGTAAAATAAGTTAACTATAACATTTGTGTTCTTATCTTTTAATCAATGTACTCTTTTTTTTTTTTTTAAATATACAACATTAACTTTGTTAAGAATCTTATTAAACTCATACAAAGTACTTGAACTGTTTTCATGTAGGTCACCTTATCTGACAAGAAAGGGAACTGAGAAGGAATATGTATTTATAGATGCACACATAGATGCATCTGTCATGTTATTTGTGGTTAAATACACTCAGGTGGGTCCAGGAGCTTGAAAGCAAAGAAGGCTGATTAATAGAAAACATGCATTAAGTGTCCCAAATGGGATTTGCTCCAACAGCTAAATGCAATTAGACCAAGACTGTTGCATGGAGACAGTGAACAACTCCAGGAGAGACAAGGTTAGACTTAGCATGAAATCTCTAATGAAGTCTGGAGCCTTGTCTTTGTGCCACAGGGGCAGGACGCTATAAATCACAGAGGAAGATTGTGATCACATTTGGAAAGCCGCTTTAAAAAGCACAACTGAGAAAAGGGCTTATCTTATTCTATAAAGGGAAGTTTTCTAACTGAGGAGATGCATTAAGACACACTAAGGTAAAGGACCACTATGGACCATGTTAGTGGACATTGGCAAGTGGTGGCAGTTCTCTCACCTCACAACAAAAAGGTCCCAGGTGTGGTTGCGACAGAGGTTTTCAGAGTTTAATATGTGATATGTTCTCTCCCTAAAATGTGCATATTCAACTAAAAGATTTTTTTGGAACCACTAAAGCACCAACAGATGATAGATGTTGAATTCACTTTTGGCCTGTACTGTGAAATGACTGGACTGCAGATGACCTCACAGCAGGAAATGCATACAAAATGAGACATCACACTGGCCTGCTTCTGTCAGCTTGCTATTAGGTGAGGTGCTGCTATGAAATGGACATAAAAACACTCAGAATGGAGATGGTTCACACTGAGATGCATCTAGAACACCACCAGCAGAAGGATAGAATGGCCACCAGATATCTGCTCTCCAAATGCATTTTGTGTGTTCAAACATCACACACTGCACCTTGTTTTTTCAATAAATGTTTCATCTACATCTCGACTTCTTCATTCTTATTCATTTGTTTTAAGTTATAGGTCTATATGGAGTAAACAAAATGCTTGCTTGAGTTGAATTCAATCAATCATACATACATACATACATACATACAGCTAATAATAATAATGCATCAGTTTTATATAGCACAGTTTACAGAGCCTTCTTCATTCACTCCATACCTGGTGGTAGTACTCGACTATAGTAGCCACAGCTGGCCTGGGGCAGACTGGAGAAAGTGAGGCTCCTCTGACGACCACCATCACTCATGCTCACACCACTTTCATACTATTGCTAGTTTAGCAATTAACAAGACTTAGTGACAAATAAAGGTTCAAATATGTATGCATGTTAAAATGTTTATCTTCTGTAACAGTATCTTCTGTTACAAAACATAAAGCTTGCTAATGTCAACATAATACATCTTCGGCATGATTACATTTCTCCTGGTGAAAGAAAGGAGCAAAAACAAGCCCTGGTTTATGAGATACAGGTTAATGAAGCAGCAGTAATGTAATTCTGTGGCTGAAGGCTTTATAGGCTGTGTCTTACAGGGCCTGTGCAAGTAGGATCCATTTTGTTTTAGGCTTTTGCTTTGCACAATTGTGTTTATGGTGTCACAAAATGCAATATAAGTGGCTCCATATAAGATGCTCTTTCAACAAGACCATGCAAGAAATCCAAATAGGATGTAGTTAACTAGCAGTTAGTTAACAGCTAGCAAAATACAGTATAAATAACATTAATTGATGTTGTATGTATGTATGCAACAAGGAATAGGGGAGTTTGAGGGTGGGAGCAGCAATGGTGAAGGCTCTGTCCCCCAAGGTCCAGTACTATGTTTTAACTCTGGAAGTGAGGAGGTGGCGGCAGGAGGGGCTAGATTAGGTATATAGAGGTATAGGTATAGGTATAGGTATAGGTATAGGTATAGAGGGCCTGGTTAGTTTGAGAAAACTGGTAATCATCCAGAATTTTATTGCTCAGCAGTTGGTGATGATTTGGTTTTTTTGTGTATCATTGACGTAACTGTGGAATTTTAGTCCCTGACGGTGAATGATAAGTCCTAGAGGAAGTATGTACATAATAAACAGTGGCGGGGCCACATTCCGAGCCTTGAGGGACTCCACTGGGATGGTCTGGGGTTTACAGTTGTTGATGGAGATGTGTATTGTGATCTATTGGAGATATGACAGGAACCAAGAGAGAAAAGAACTGTACTGCAGATGTTGGAGGACAGAGTGGTCTACAGTGTTGAAGGCAGTAGAGAGGTCAAGGAGGAACAGGATGGAAACAGAAACAGAATCTTACACAAAAAGGCAGTCATTGGTGATTTAAATGATGAGATTCCTGTGCTGTGGGGAGTGCATTAAATAATCTGCACTTTAGTACTGTCACTTGGCAGTTCTTTGGAAACAAGGTTGTACAGGTTCAAAATGTGAATAACATTTTACACTGTTGAACTCATATCCTCCATATCCTTCACTTCCTGCTGTGACACTGACAACTTGTGCAAACAAATTTTATATTAGACCCCACAAAACAATGGTCTGAACAGGACCATTCCACAGCTACTTGAACATATTTATTTTCTGGACTTTCAGGCTAGAGCAGCATACCAAGGTGCTAAAGGTGTAAGTGTATCAGGGATGTAAAACTAGCCAGTGTCTGAGGTTTTAGTGATCTTGTTGGTACAAGCCTGTTCGCCTCAAGGACCTGCTCAAGTGTGTGGGATACATGTCATAGGGTCCTGTATCAGACAGGTGAGGCAAGAATGCACAAAAACAATCTAGGAACACAAGAACAGACATTATGTAATCAACCACAACTAAAGAAACTTAAAGTGGAACTCCAGTGCTAGTGGTGGTCGAATACTGTCAGAAGCCAAAAAATGGCACAGATCAGTGTTGACTAGGCAGAGATGTCTCCGTGGCAGTGAGCCTGTCAAGATGCTGCTGTTTGGAGCCAGTGCCTTACACTTACCTTTGTTGATTTCCCACTGCACATTGCGAAAGCCCAAAAGACTTGATCGTCGATGTCGTTTCTAATACCATTTATTTACAAGTGAATTATATTTTTTGAAAAACTTTAAAAAATACATTTTCAAACCATTTTCTTTCAACAACTTCTCTTCTTCACAGTCAGTAGTTGATTCTCACTTGTTGCTTCTAGTGGCCACTAGCTGCTCTCCGCCACTGGAGTCGGCAGTCGAGTCTTTTGGGCTTTCGCAATGCACAGTGGGAAATCAACAGAGGTAAGCGTAAGGCTGCTTATAAGTTGTTTTATAACGTTTCCAGACCACTAATGAGAGAGCCAGGCATAGCATTTTGTTTGTTAGACTCGTGGTTATGTTAAGATGGGTTAAAAAGTGGTGTTAAGCTTCTTCAGTGTGCAAATTGGCATTTTACGTGGAAGTTAAGAAGTTGCCCTGGTCACTACGCTAGTGTGTTGCCTTGAGTCACTGTCACAGCGAGATCTTCGCCGAGGCAACACTGATCTGTGTCGTTTTTTGGCTTCTGGCAGTATTTAGCAATGGACTTTAGCTTCAAACGTGCCAGAGTTCCCTTTAACATATGACTATATTCTGAAAATTTTTAGACATAAGTCTCCTGACCTCAATTAGTGAATGCATACTAATGTCTTTGTCGTGAGCTTTGCAATGACAATGCCCTGTGAAGGCTTCTGACCACCAGCTCGACCTCTGACCTCTTGATGCTAAAATTAACCATCCACAGCTGTACAGGGGCAAAGTAATCCCACTGCAGATAAAGATTAGACAAGAAAGGATATATTCTGAGTAAGAGACTAAATGAGTGTGGTCCACAGAGCACACTTAGAGGGATTTGTGGAGCTTTGTAGGGTTTACACTTGTTTTTATATTCACAGAGTAAATCATTAATGCATTATTACAGTACATACAAGTATCTACATGTTGAATGATATGAAGCACTTCTGCCAAAACTACAAGGCCATCATCTTGAGAATTTAGCTCTTATAGGAAAGACTTATGTGTTGAGATTATTTTAGAGGAGGTATTTTATGTCTATGGGGTATTAACTGCTAACATAAAACACCTCCATGCAAAGACACTCCCCCTTTGGAGCGCTATCATAACACAATCAACGTACATCCTGCTAATTAAACAACTGTATATCAATATCAGGTTTGTCAAGACAGTGTATAGTTTTGTATGATGCTTTTGAATACTTATGGAGAATTGTTGTGTGGGAGCATGGGTGACAGGCTTGGAGACTGAGCAATGCACAGTATCTTCAGCTAACCATAAGAAGGGTTTGTTTAGAGTCTGAGAGATCGCAAAATAAATCAAACGTTCATGGATGACCTCTAAAATTTCTTCAGGTATGTTGTGATGAGGGAAAAACATTATAACAAGGTAGAAAGCTATAAAAATATTTTTTTCTTTAATTCCCCCTCTTGTGTTGAATTTTATATAAAAATCTGCTGTATGACCTCCACTGACAGTTAGATTTTAACTGAATATTACTATGACTCTATTCTGGGCTTCCTTAGCAGCTTGGAGCCAGTTAAATGCTATAACACCAAAGGGCTAGGAGAGGGAAAAAACCTCCAGTTTGTATTTGTGTGTCACAACCAGTAAAAGTCAAGAGAGGTGCACCTGGTGAGCTGAGCCAATGTGCTCACCCACTGGGACAGCCTTACCCCATGGACCCACCCAGTGGGACAGCAGGGAAGCTAAGCACTCTGCTGCTACAATTAAATACATGCCATCAATAAATGATGAATGTCAACACAGCATGGTGTGTGGATTGGTAAGCACAACTGTATCATGCACAGATCTACGGTGAGCTGTAAACAAAGGTTTGGCTTTATGGAAGAAGAGGAGGAGAAAGGAAGAATGTCATACAGGTTTTCATCGCATGACACAGACATTCAAGATGTTCCACAGCTGTCCTCTCTAAGCCCGCGCTGACATTTGGGCTGTGGGCAGCGCCAGCAGCACCAGGAAATGGATCTGGACAGAGGTCTTTCCCTTCTGCCAAGGACACACACCAGACTGGCTCCAAACAGCAGCATCTCGCCAGCGCTACTCAGCATTAATACGGTTATCAGTGAGATTTTCACTTAGAGTTGTGCATCAGTGTTCTTGAAAACCTCACCTAAATGAGAAAAAGATGAAAATTCATATGAGGTATGCACAGCTGGCTCCTTGCCACCTCACTTGCACCCCTCTTTACAGTGCATTGCTCCAGTAAAGAGTTCCTTTTACTGGATCCTCACATGGGAGCTGTTGTGTATTTTGCAGTTTCACAGCTGTGGGTGAGTGGGATGAGTCAGGCTGCACTGGAGTCAGAGCCCACAACCATCCACACTCTGTGAAGAGAACTCTGCAGTGCTACAATAAAAGCAACGCATGCACTAGTTATGTTTGACAGGTGCTGACAATGCTGTTTTTAGACATATACCACATATACATGAGCCAGTGGTGATAATGTGTAAAGCTGTGAAATTTGGAGATCGATAGGTTTAATGGAGAGAGCAATACCATTTTGCATGGAAACTAGTAGGTAGCAGACAATCCACTATAAAAGTCTGTGTACCTATACATTTTACAGGGGAAGATTAAGTTGTCTAAATAGAACTGTTACTGTCAATTGTTTTTTTTATTGCAGTTGAAGGTTTACAGGTCTAAAAATCCTTTCACTGTGCATCAGGGTTGTTGTGGATGCCAGAAGTAAACATATCAGCCTCCACCATGTGTCAGGGCCATCTCCAAAGGCATTCTGCTCCTCTAGAATCGACAGGATTCTATGTTAATATTAACATGTGATCTGATTAAATATTTACAATGCCCTACATATGGCACTGATCTATATTTTATATGATAAAAGGTTTTCCACTGAGGTAAACACGATATATACTCTAACAATGGCCCATATCTACTCTACTAACACATTTAATTCCCACTTACTGAAGAGGTTCCATTTATAATATTTACTTCCTGAAGTGGATGTTGTTGCAGATAACAAACTTGGCGCAAAATCCCATTTTTCCATCTTACTACATCTGCAAATGTAACTTTTAACCATGTATGCTTTAACACACTGGTAGCTGCAGCGTTTACGTGCATAAGATTGCAAAACCACAGTCACATATTAAAGCACAAATGTACAGTCTTTCTGAACCTGGTGCAATTGCCATCATTATGTGTGTTTCTTCTATCAACATATATGTTTCTTCTATCATTTTCAAGCTCCATCTAAGGTATTACACTACAGGATGCATGCCCTAGTTTAAGGTACACTTTACTGTTCCTGTAGGTACATTTCTTTTGCATTTGACACGTCTTTCAAAGCCGCTGGGGCATCTCCTCAGGAGCAATGGGCTTGGTCAGAACTACCTAAGATGGAGGATTGTACCTATGGTGCATGTTTTTGGGTTGACGGGAGAAACCGGAGCGCATGGACGAAACCCACTAAGACCAGCCGCCAGTGCTTGCATCAAGCATCAGGAAATAGGTAGAACGTTGACTGTGTTGTCCTTCCCATTCAATTTTAATGCTGATTAAAAATACATGGCCAAAACATGCAATTATTCTGCTTGCGTATATGAATGCAGTGTCCTTACTGTGAGTGGGCTTGCATCTCCACAAACCTGACACTTTCTTAGCTGGAGTAAGGTTCCTTAGTCTATAATATACCATACTACGGCATAAAACCTATCTCCTCCGTTACCTAGATGACGTGCCATCTCCAGTTATGCAGTATTGCTTTAATTCATCCTCTTAAGAATGTGTCTTGAACTGACAACATGTCATCTAGTTTAGTAATTTGTAATATAATATCATCTGCAGCTTCATCTATTTTAGCATTCCCAAAATGGACAGCTCATAAAACATTATAATTAACTTACCATTCTTTTTTTTTACACTTTGAAGATGTGTGTGCCATTCCCCAGTATGAGATAAGCAAGGTCAAGAAACTCATCAAAACATGCCAAATGGCATTTTTCTACTTCAATAATAACCTTTCAGATCTGAGTCAGTTGGTTCTTCATCATGTTCTTCAGCACTGGACGTGGAGTACACCCTGTCGGCCCTGGATTCTACCCTGACTCTTCACCCAGCAGCACACACACCTTCCCGACTGTGCCAACTGCCAGGCCAAATGAGATGCTCCATTGATCTTGTGTGAGGTTACTGTTACCCACATGCAACGGAGAAGAAGCTACCATGTACTTTCTGAGCTGCAGTCGACTAGGTCTTGATGTGGGGGTCAGAGATCAAACACCACCCTCAGATGGCAGAATTTGTGTAACCATCCGGCCATCTGTGTGACACCAGGGGCATTGTTAATGACGCACAGCTTAAAGATGAAAAGACTGCACTCTTCTCGTTTCTGCGATAGTTTTTTACCTTTTCTGCCTTGAGTTCAGCTGGGCTACATCAGTGATCAAAAACACCTTAACTTTGAGATTTTCCGTGATAAGAGTGATATTTTTTTAACTACTGCTTGCAATGATTTTTGCTAGATTGTCTGAATTGTGTCCTGAAAAGCGATATATAAATAAAATGTACTATTGTTATGTATTACTCCGGGCATTAGCTTCCAGCATGCAGTTTTTCATTCTAATTTTATGACAGTTTATAAAGTTTGACTAAATAAACATTGCTATCCTTACAATAATGTAGTTATAGTAGCATTCCCTTAACCATAGGGTGATACACACACAAACCCAGTGCTCTAAGATGATATGAGTTAAAATGCCCTCTAGTGTTCAAAAGTAGCATTTATTTATTATTTTATATATTTCCCTCTACATATCGCTCCTTTAACATACAACCTTTTTAAAATGAGACCTATGCACAATCTAAAATAACAGTTCAGATCTCTTCCAAGACCTTTTTACAGAGCAGCCCTTACTTAGACTTTAAGGCGCTTTACAGGTCACTGTAGTGTGTGTCATTAGCCTCAGTCTGGCTACAATGATTATGCTATGAAAGTGGTGTGTGCGTGAGTGATGGTGGTGGTCGGAGGGGCCCATGGTGCAGAGTGGCAGCTTTGCTTCCGTCAGTCTGCCCCAGGGCAGCTGTGGCTACAATAGTAGCACCACCACCAGGTACAGAGTGAATTAATAATGCTCTGTAAAGTGTCTTTGAGTGTCCTGAAAAACGCTATATAAAACTGATGCATTATTATTATTATTATTATTATTATTATTATTATTATTATTATTATTATTATTATTATTATTATGCTCAAAATGAGTAAAGGATACATCAGTGATGCTTAGGGTTGCAAATAACACAAGAGCCACAACTGGAGTCGTGAGGATTAAGACAACATCTGCTACATGCTGACTGCAACACATCATAGTTAACATCTGTAGTGACACTGTTCTAAGATTACATACACACACCAATATACTGTACATCAGTGTTGGGACGTAACTAAATACAAAAATTTGAATTCAGGACAGTAGCATTTTGATATATACCATATTTCATTACAGTTTTTTTATTATTATTATTTTAATTTTCTGATGGTTTGAAGAATTCCTTAGTTTTGTTCTGTTTTGTTTTCATTCTCTCACTGATAAATAAATACAAAAATATGGTGTAACAGACGTTAAAGGTGCACTATGTACTTTTTGTTGGGGGTCTGTTACCTGCTTGTTTCTATAGCTATGTCATTGCTCTACCTAGAATGCTCTACCTTACATTTATTCAATTACAGGTGGTTTTGTAGCTCAAAAACACCTAGCAAAACATGTATTCTGACTGTGAGCATGGTTTCCTCACCAGAGATCTGACCTGTAACTTGGTTTGGTTTGGTCCCCACGAAGATAGAAAGGTTTAATACCATAATGTGAAACATTCTAGACAAAGCAATAACATCTCATCCTAAGATCATCCTATTTTCTTTAAATATACCCAAAGGTCATGTGACTACATGTCACCAGTACTTCACGAAGCAGTCGCCAAGTTGCAAAGAAGTCATTATTGATTTGCATCCACATAATAATAATTGGCGGCACGGTGGCTGAGTGGCAACACTCAGGCCTCACAGCAAGAAGGTTGCGGGTCCTCGGGTCGCCCGGGCCTTTCTGTGTGGAGTTTGCATGTTCTCCCCGTGTTTGAATGGGGTACTCCGGTTTCCCCCATCAACCCAATGCAGCAGGGGCTGCCCCCGCGACCCAGCCGGATTAAGCGGGAGAAGATGGATGGATGGATGGATAATAATAATAATAATAATAATAATAATAATAATAATAATAATAATAATAATAATAATAATAATAATACATTTTATTTGTTAGGCGCCTTTCAAGGCTCTCAAGGTCGCCGTACATCAAGGACATTAAAATAGTACAGTACAAAATAAATACATCACATCACATGTCCTTGCCAAAAGTTTGTCTACAGTTGCCAGTATTCGCCAACAGTTGTCAGTATTCGTTAATATTCTTCAAGACGTCACTATAAGATCACTGTAACAACGTTTTTGAATCGCAACAACCTCATCAAGACATTGTGAACACATCGCAGAGTGTCGCAAAGAATCGTCAACAGTTTGTAAATATATCGCAAGAGGAACACTAGCGATGTCTTGACGAGGTCGCCAACACATTGCAAATACGTCAGCAGCCAGTATGAAAGGAGCTTAAGAAGGAGAGTCACTCCAAACAAAAAGGGAAAGCTCGTGAAGATCTCCCAACTTAAAGAAAATTATGATTTGGAATTTAAAATATGGACAGTTCAAATTCATGACCCCCTTGTACGCAGCAGGTCAGGGGCCATGCATAATTATACATATAATTATATTATAGCATTTCATGAAATGCTATAATATAATTATACAGAGCAAAACCCTTTCCGGAGTGTATGAATGCACAGTCCACAGCAGGAGGTGGAAGTCCTTGTGCACAGAACGAGCCCTGGACGTGACTCACTACAAAATAGCACCAGGTGAATATCCATGTCACTATCAATTTGGAATCACAAAACTGGAGCATTTAACAAAGTGCTGCCCGCATGAGCCAGGGGAAGTCCCAAACCAAACCTCGCACATGCCAGAAGTCTGCGAAAGGAGGAGTGTTTGTTGGATACATTTGCGATTGAAAGGATAAATGCAGAATGCATGATGCTCAGGGCTCGAACACGCAACATGGGGCACAATCACCAGACTTGGGGCCAACGAAGGGTGATTTTGAGTGATATTAACTCTTAATCCAGTGCCCGTGCTGTGGTGCTGCTCCAAAGACAGTGGGTGATGTCAGAAGCGACCAAAAAGGGGAGCGGGTAAGAGACCCACCCTTTTAAAAGCTCAGGCCACACCTAATAGACATTTTTCACAAAGGCCGGAAGTGCCGCAATGTAGCGTACAAGTCACTTCCGGTCAATGTTTACCTGTGGAAAAGTGTTGCATATTTCTCACCACCTTCATAAATCTGCCTACCACGACACCAAATCTTCATCCAACAAGGTCGACAAAGGACATATTCTGTCCATGAAGAATTTATCCACAACTTTCAAGGTAAGAAAGACAAAACCTTAAAGGCGAACAACGACTAGCATTAGTGAACTATTCCTGAGCAAAATTAACATTATGGTCATGAATAAAACATAAGTAAGAAGTAATTCAATAATAAGTAACTTGTTTACTCAGACTGATTCTAGAATTAAAATTAAAAGTTGATTTTGTGATATAGATATTAGCATAGATAGATTTGTGCAGTTCAATGCTACAGATGTTCACAGATTACATGTCTAGCATTTAAACTGCACAAATCTTTCTGTGCTAATAATACATCATGAAATCGATTTAAGTTAACAAGTTACTTATATTTTATTCATTCATGTATTTATTCATATCACAGCCACTTCCTGCCATTGTGAAAAAGGTCTATAGACTACCGACAGGCACACACTACTGCGACATTCACAATACAGTAATCTTATTGGACCATGTAACAGTATTCAGGATTCAGCAACTAAAAATGATAGTTATGTTCCTGTAATAAATTATTGAGTTTCATTTTCACTCACACAGAAGGGCTAGTTTTGTGTTGGTGTGGGTTACTTGAACAAAGGCTCATAGGGGAGAAGTGGGTCTGAATCCTCCAAGGGTCAGCGACAGAAAGGCAGTGAGATTATTGTGTAGATGTCACACATTCAGAGCTCTCTCTTGCACCACAAGTCCCAGGGGTTCAAAGACAGACAGAAATAGATGTGCTCTGATTGACAGGCCAAAATGCAATGAGGTATTTTTTTCTTGGTATTTTTTTTTTCTCTGTACAATAATGATAGCAGCGATATAGTAAAGTAAAATTTTAAATGTGCTAATAATTAATATTTTAATATTAATATTATATTTCTTTGTGTCTGGTCCCATAGCAGAGCATACATTTGGAGTAGTTTAGATAGATAAATACTTTATTCATCCCCCAAAGGGGAAATTTAGGTATCGTAGCCTATCACAGGCATAGTTTTAAGAAAAAGAATACAGCATAAACATGAGAGGAGGAGTAGAAAAAAAAGACACAAACTCCAGGCCATGTTCCTTTTTTTGTCTCAATTTAGTCCCAGTCAGGGACGTGCACAGGAATTTTGAAGGGGAGACTTGTGAAATTGCTTGTTTGTAAGGACACAGTGAATGGTGCTTATGCAGGAGGTGGACGTCACATGGAGCTCATGACCTTGTCTCACACTCAGCCACAGGGACAGGTTGTATTTGACAGCTGCCCTGGACTGCAGTGCATACAACTCTTGTCTATTTCTACAGTATTAACAACGCTCAACAGCCCTTTACCAGGCTAAATGGAGTAAAACATGTAACCAAAAGGCTGTTGCATCATGCACTGTCATGGCATAAAATACATAGTATAAAATACAGTCTTTGCCATCAGGAAACTGCAGGGAAGGGTGGAATGTTCCACCCTTGTTAAGGGTGTTGCCCATGGAGATACATGTTAAGCCCATGTATCTCCATGGAAACAAGTCAGGCCAGCGCCCAGACCAAGTTACAGGTTAGATCTGTGAAGGGGCAAATCTTGCAGAAATAAGAATGCAGGCTTTTCAAAGCATTATTAAGCATCCCTATGCAATAACATCTCCATGGTGACCAGAAAGTTGCATGGTCACTCTAAGTGAGTGACGTGTGTGAACTTTTAGAAGAATAATCTTTTAAAGGCAATGCTATAAACTGAAAAATAAAGTGCTATTTCATTATAGGTAAACAACAGTTAGGTGAGTTCAAATGCAATACATGAAATTATATACAACCAATTTAAAGTAGATTGAGAATAGACCATAAGACACACTATAAAACATTTCACAGTCTATAATAGCCAGCCATTGCAGCTATATTTGTGTGAACTGTTTACATCCATGTCACTCAAAGGCTGTAATTATCAAGTCATAAATAAAGACACCCAAACCAACAGAGCAATTTCAAGCTGTTAAAATGTCACTAGTCAAGACTCCTCTGATATTTTTTCCTTTGGCAGCACTTAGACATGTTCAGACACCCTGGCACCCTCTTGTTGTGCCATGTCCTTACAGCCGTACACCACACATCAGAGCTAATGCATTCCCATCATGAGCGTGCACAGGGCGAAGCAGCCAACTCAGAGAAGGCTGGAAAAGACATCATGATTAGCCTGGTGCTAGAGGGCAGCAGCATGGCGGGCTGAGGGCATGTGGGGTGGTACTGCAGGGAGGGGAGACAAAAATAACACAAGTGTAAATTTCTGTCATCACTTTTCTACCAATGAGAAAAAAAAGATGTGGCTATGGTCTTGGAACAGAATTTTGTTTTGTTTGTTTTGAGACCTACAGCAGTGATGATGTCATACTTAACCTACAGCAGTGATGTCATGTGTGACCTACAGCAGTGATGATGTCATACTTAACCTACAGTAGTGATCTCATACAGGACCTACAACTCTGATGATCTCATACAGGACCTACAGCGATGATGTCATACTTAACCTACAGTAGTGATGTCATAGTGACCTACAGCAGTGATGATGTCGATCTCATACAGGACCTACAACTCTGATGATGTCATACATGACCTACAGCGATGATGTCATACATGACCTACAGCGATGATGTCATACATGACCTACAGCAGTGATGTCATACAGGACCTACAACTGTGGTGATGTCATACTTGACCTACAGCAGTGATGTCATGTGTGACCTACAGCGATGATGTCATAGTGACCTACAGCAGTGATGTCATGTGTGACCTACAACACTGGTGATGTCATACTTGACCTACAGCAGTGATGATGTCATACCTAAATGTGATTCTTATATTTGTTTGTCACTTCATATTTCTTCTGGATGTCTTATGAACTTTGAACAGAATCCTGTTATTAAAACAGAAACCACAAATGTAATCACAATCACAATGTTTGTCAGAGAACTCTCAGTCAGACCTGTTTCCCTAAACCAGGACTAAACCAGGACTAAACCAGGACTCAACCAGGTCTAAACCAGTGCTAAACCTGGACCAAAGCAGATATAAACCAGGTCCATCTGCCCCTTGTTTTTAACAATAAAGTCAATTAAATTTTATATGTGTGTCCAGCACCCGTCACTGTTGCAGAGTAAGGAGATCAGGGTAAGGCCACATGACCATGTCCCGTTAACCTCCATTCATTTTGTCTATAAGACAAATGGATGGAGAATCGTGAAAGATGAATTCTGAGAAATGCCCAACCAAGTTCACCATAGGGCAAACAAACAACTTTTACTTTGATAAAACCCTACAGAACATGGTACTGTATAAAAGTGCACTGTACTCAACATTTCCAGGTCAAGTGGCAACTAGACTAGAAACTGCACATTTTTCAAATTTCACATAAGTTCATGTGTTAGGTGGCATCTCAATGGAATTCCTCAAAACTCTGCAAAAGTCATTTTTATGTTAATTGGAACAAAATGCAATGCTATTAAAATTTCCCATTCAAATTTGATGCATATGAGGGCTGCTCAGTTTTATCTAATCTGTCAACAAAATGAACTGACATTGACTATTTGTATATGCTATGGGTCCAGGGTATAAGTACTTCAATAAAATACAGTTTTTCACGTAGTAGGTCTACTTTTATGGATCTATGCAAAGTGCTTTTTCCACTGTATTTCAACCTTATAGGATGTAATAAAAAGATTTGAAGCTGCAAGATATTATTCCAGTCGAGTTGCGTGAGAGGTGAGACTTGCGTCACTACATTTGATATTCCTCAGTGCTTACCTCAAAGTCACTCTTCTCTCTACACAAGTGAGAGAGATCAGAGCAAAGTCAGATCCCAAATAGTTTTTCAAAAACAATATTGATTAGACCCCTATGAACTAACATCAAGGACCATGTTGTCCACCCTCCTGTGGGCTCACCACCTGCAGAGGGGTTCATAGGGGGGGTCAGGTGCTATGAGTATTGGGCAGCAAGCTGCCCCCGCGACCCAGCCGGATTAAGCGGGAGAAGATGGATGGATGGATGGATGGATGGAATATTGATTAGAGTGAAATGTCCTATATTTCACTAAATTGCCTCTTGTGAGCTCTAACATTAATGCAGTTATCTCATCAAAAGCATACCTGGAGTTGTGGTTTGTTTCATTCACGTTTGAGTAATCCTTTATTATTAATCTGCCTATATCTCCAAAACTCTAAATGCCCTGTTGTGATGTTATGTAGTGGTAGTTTTCAAGTTAATGGCTACCTTTACCTTTTGTACAATAGAGACAGGTAATTCCAGGACTGAAATGCTCTAAATGATTCTAATGAGGGTGTAAGGAGTTTAAAAACATAGTGGAGCTCTTCCTGTATTACCACATGCCATGTGCAGGGTTTGTGTGTTAAAAATGTGTGAATGAACCAAAACAACTCCAGCTATGTTTTTGATGAGGAAACAAGAGTATCACATAGATATGACGTAATGTGGGCTCTTTAATGTTCTGTTTACACATTAGGATAACACTGAATTTGAACTCAGCATAGCATTTAATCAGCTCTCCTGAACTAGCAACCACCAGAGCATCTATGTGATACGGACAATAAAGCAAGGATGTGGCAGGCCTGTATTTGACACTCACAATGACGCTTTTTAAATATGCACAATCTCCTTCTCTGTCACGTGCTGTGGTGTTACACAAGAGCAGAGCCGGACTGATGTGACCCTGTCTCCACACACTGTCACTGTCACAAAGCTCCATAGAGTGGGAATAAAGAAAATAGACTGGAGAAAGCAGTCAGGAGAGATATGTGCTTTCATGGAAATATTGACTTACTTTGTTGAGGTTTTGTCAAGTTCACAACTGATTGGCTTTGGTAAACAACAAAAGAGTGTGTATATGATGTATGTCACCTGTTTGTTTCTATGGATGTGTCGTTGCTCTGCCTGGAATATTTTACAGTATGATATTAAACAGATCTACCTTACATTTATTCAATTACAGGTGTTTTTTTGGCTGAAAAATCCCTGGAAAAATCTGACCTGTAGCGTGATCTGGTTTGGTCTCAGAAGATAGAAGGATTTAATACCATACTGTGAAACATTCCAAACAAACCAATAACATCTCCAGGGAAAAGATATTTGATGGATCCTCTACCAGAGAAGTTACACAATGCACCTTTAACCATGTTATAACATTGTTCCTGATCATTACTTTATTCAAAGTTGTATTTCGAGTCCTAAGTGCTCAGAAAATTTCCCACCTAGCCCCTATCTCTGCCCACTTCTCCATCCTTACTTGTGATTATTCAGAGGTAACATTTTCACTGTTTTAATCACTTCACAATCTAAAATCAGCGAGCAAAACAATATTTACATGAGCATTACAACTTCCCAGGTGTCTTGATGATGGACCTGTGGAGGCAGTGGTGAGTCACTGTACTCTGCCCTTGGTCATGTGGAAATGAGGAAGACAAAGCACCAGAGGAAACAGTGGTGTCTGGTTATTAATGTGGTGTGGTATCAAGTGTGCACCTGCCAAACACTGTTCAAACCACCCCCACAACTCCAGCACACATTTACTGTGCCCAGGTGATTTTAAACAGTGTTTGCAGTCATCCAATTTCCACAATGAACTTCCTCTCCAAAAGAACACATCACCTCACCATGTCTTAGGGTTTTATAGAGGACACTTCATACCATAACTCCTGTGACTTTGTTTTGACTGTGTCTGTGAGAAATGTGACTAGAATTATGATTCCTCAGTAGTGTGGACCATTTTAATTTCTGCAAATTATGTTTATATTATGTGTACAGGAATGTGTATTTTCATTTATTTATTTATTAGTAAAGTGACAGTACTTTAATGAACATTTACAATGTAAATATGTACAGTTTGTAGCCAGCCATCAATCTTCAGTCCCTCGGCAGGTTGATGTGAAATCATCTACAGGACAGGGAAAACACAACAACAATCACACAAAAGTACTTAACACCACCACACTCACTATACAGTTCATTTCAGACAGTTAATTTGAAGTTTGAAGTTAAGAGTTAGAGTTAAACTAACAACCCCTTAATATAAAAAATAATTTTGTTAAACACCACTGTTTGAAAGCTTAAAGCTCTAGTGTATAGGAATCTTAACACTTATCCCCTAGTAACTCAGTTTGAAAAAGGATTAAAATTGGAAAAGCTTGGATTAAAAATTCATCAAGATGAGTTAGAACTTTTAATTTCACTGCTCCAAATGCTCTAGTATAAATGCATCTGTCTATTTTATTAAGATGCAAGTTGGAAAGTGCAAATTGTCATCATAATCTGCCTAAATTGAGTGATGTCAATAATATGAGTAAAGGATAGATTTAACAATGAATTATGGTGAAAAGTGCACTTTCCACTCTATACTGGCCTACCAACAGGGGGACAGGGACAGAGGGACAGGAACAGGGGGACAGGAACAGGGGGACAGGGGGACAGGAACAGGGGGAAAGGAACAGGGGGACAGGGGGACAGGAACAGGGGACAGGAACAGGGGGACAGGAACAGGGGGACAGGAACAGGGGGACAGGAACAGGGGGACAGGGGGACAAGAACAGGGGGACAGGAACAGGGGGACAGAAACAGGGGGACAGGAACACGGGGACAGGAACAGGGGGACAGGGGGACAGGGGGACAGGAACAGGGGGACAGGGACAGGGGGACAGGAACAGGGGGACAGGAACAGGGGGACAGGGGGACAGGAACAGGGGGACAGGAACAGGGGGACAGGAACAGGGGGACAGGAACAGGGGGACAGGGGGACAGGAACAGGGGGACAGGAACAGGGGGACAGGAACAGGGGTACAGGGGGACAAGGACAGAGGGACAGGGGGACAGGAACAGGGAGACAGGAACAGGGGGACAGGGACAAGGGGACAGGGAGACAGGGGGACAGGAACAGGGGGACAGGGACAAGGGGACAGGGAGACAGGAACAGGGGGACAGGGACAAGGGGACAAGGGGACAAGGAGACAGGGGTACAGGGGGACAGTGGGACAGGAAGACATAGCATAGCTAAACCAACTATGCTAAACCAACTGTGCTCCACCACAGGATGCAGGTCACTGCTGGGAGACATTGTTAGCACATTGTCAAATGAACAGAGTCTTTAAGTCTAACCTGTTATTTGTCATATAGCATATTGTTAACACATCCTCTGTAAAAGTGTTCATGTTGCTTAGGGCTGCAACAATTAATCTCAATAATGACGACTAATCAGCCATTAAAGTAATCAGCGCCCAAATTAAATCCATTTTTGCACTGGTACTACTGAGATGTCTTTCAATATCTTTTCTCTCTCAAAATTAGAGCTCACTGAGTTTTAATTTTTGATACCAGTCAGTGGCCTGCACATTCTTGTTTACTACTCGGCTTTTTCAATTTCCAAATTCCATTAACAGGCTTGTTTGTTGAGGCCTAACTCTGCTTAAAATAAAAAAAAAACATTTTCATACTATGATTATTCATGGTTGAAAGTAGTCCACACTTTAGACTGGAGAACTGCAACACCGCTTCATAAACTTTATAGTGATAAAGCCTTTGTAAATGTATTTATGAACCCGTCTTCTGTTAAAATCAACTTAAGCATGTTTAGTAAGGGCTTGGAATACAACCCATTAATCACTTGGTGTGTTGATAATACTAAAACAAGCAGCTTAATAATGCTCACACTTGTTTTGCTGCTAATAGCTTAATAAAGGGATAGTTTGGGCTTTTTGACATAAATCTGTATGGCATCCTCGTCAGCAGTGTCGTGCATCAACACTGACTTACCTCCTGACAGCGTCCGGTGAGCCGAGTTCTTGGCTGGGGTCACGAAAATAAAGCATTTTTCTTCTCAAAACAATATGTGTTCAATAGGGTGATACATTACATACTGGTCACAGAATTTAAAAAAGAAAAGCATCTAGAAAGTTTGTGATTTATGCTTCATCATTCAGAGCATCTTGCTACGTTGCCAGTGTCATCACAACATCATAGGCTATACGTGCATGTGAGCAATAAATGGGAGTGGCAAATTGAAAGGCTACGGGAGAACAGCACTGATGATAGACTTCATAATAGTCAAAGCAATCCAATCTGTCATATACTACACCTCCTCACTCCAAATACTCACTTGTCACTTTGCCCTCTGTGATGGATGGACTCCATGGATATTTCAGTCCTAGTGGAATAAAACACTTTGAATGTCTGATTGTGCGTTTAAGAGTAAGCAGGGGGCGAAATGGACCATGATTTGGGTCTCAGCTTGAATCCCTACAAGTGCTCCGAGCTGCTTTATGAAACAAAACCGTAGCATAAATGTGGAGAGCAATTTACCAGGGCAGGTTGCACTTATTTCCCTCAAGAGTTGGAACAGTGAGTAAATATTAGATTGAGACAAAGAGGTTGACAAAATAAGTTTCAGATGTGGATTGTTTATTATTTTGCTGTTTGTAGAGTGACTTTTTTTTCACATTAAATTTAATTTCGTTAGAGGTAAAGAAAAAGTAGTTTTTCAGCACATTTTCTGGTTGATGCTGTTTTAACATCATCAACATTCTATTCACCAAGCATGATTTGTTAAGAAATAAAAAACTTTAAAGGTTCACTGTGTAACTTTTTGGTTTGGGGTCACCTGCTTGTTTCTATGGATATGTCACTGTTTTGCCTGGAATGTTCCACAGTATAACATTAAACAGCTTCACCTTACATTTATATAGTTACAGGTGGTTTATAGCTCAAAAATACATAGAACAGAACCACAAATCTGACCTGTAACTTGGTTTGGTTTGGTCGACATGAAAATAAAAGGGTTTATTACCACATAGAAAAGAATTGAACAGACCCTTGACCAGAAAAGTTACACAATGCACCTTTAAGTATGTTTGAAGACAACTTCTTGTGTAATTCTGTATAATGCACTGGGGGATCTACTTTGTCTACAAGGAACTGCTAAAGGAGAGGAAAGAATGGCCACTGCAGCAGCTGAACAACCAACCAGCAACCAGCAACCTCCCTCACAAAATGTTCTATATTTATTTACATCTTTATAAAGGTTATAACATTAATAGCTAAGTATGTTTCATTGGTTCTTGCTACAGCGCTATAATGTGTGTTCATTAACCCCCACCCCACCCCACCTCACCCCCCAACTGTTTGTTATGCCCCACCAATCACATCCACCCTATTCATTTGACATTCCACTAGCGCCCAGGCAACACTAATAAAATACCTGAGTCTATTCTCATCACGTGTCTCATGTCACAAGCAGAAGTGATCCTAGGCCTTCGATGTTGTAAATAATTGTTGTGGGATGATGGTGTAGTCAATAGAGAGCAGACTGGAACACTGTGACTACCATGTTAATAATGTCCTCTATCAGTCTTATGAGGAGGGCTAGTGCTAATACTATTGTAGTAACAGTGTGGGAGATTAATGATAACCTCTGATCTGTGCTGGATTACGCATGCTTGTAATCCGGACACACCTTCTTTCATTGTTAATATAGTTTTCAGTACTACTACCACTGATATTGATGTGTCAGATTGCCCATGTCTTGTCTTGTCTCCTTGAAAACACACATTTCAGTCACATTTTGTTTGTTGACAAATGTCTTCGGCTCACTGGAAAAGATGAGGAGTGAGTTTTTAAGGTAGAATTGGAACTATTCACTTTGCTTACTCACACATAAACAAAATAAGAGGAGAATTGTAAGTAGTCTAGACAGCAAGGACATTGTAAAAGGGGATTTGTCCTCTAGAAGAGACCAGACTAATTGGGAGCTGTCAGCCACTGCCCCCTAGTGGGACATTGACCGCAGTGAACGGGTTTCCCAAACTGTGATGCCCATATTTTTACTATAGTTGTATTTTTTATGCTTTCTGTAATCCTTGAGAGTGATTTTATTTTATTTTTTATTCAAAGACAAAGATCATAACTTTTCCTATTATTTTATGGAGGATTATGTAGTTTATCCTTGATCATTTACCGATAAACTGACCCCAATCCTTTCACTAATAAGATAAAAATCCATCTTTGTCATTTCCTTTTCTTGGAAATCTTATACTGACCCCAGAAGTAATAATCTGCCAACTGTTTCAGTTATTCTGTAGGATAGGCTACGTAAGAAAAATATTAGGCCTATGGATAAGAGCGTCAGGTAATAAAGAGTAAACATTTGTACAGATCTAACGCTGCATTTCAGAGAGTGTTTGTTCTCTTGTGTGACCTATACGTCATAAGGCATCATTTATTTATCATTATTATTATATGTATTGTAATATTGAAATGTTTTGTACCATTAATTGTACAAATATGTTCAAGACTATATGAACTCAAAAAGCAAGCACAAAAATATATATAATAAAACGTCACTTTTGTATCAGATCATTGTGCGATGTTCTGTCCACAACACTAGGTGGCAGCCAAGCTCTTTAACGCATCTGCAACTACAACTGCATGGACACACTGCACATGACTCTCAGCCAAAAGCCGTTTCAAATTCTCCAATTATTTAATCGGAATCTCTCAAATGCTCTCAGTCTGAGTTCAGACCAGAGCACCCAGTTCCCTCAGTACACCACAACATGACGTCTAAAACTATGTGATCACACATAAATGCCCTGCAAATAGTGAGTGACCTTTCTTTTTCTCAGGCAGATATCAAGCCCTTTTGTATGTTTACCACATCTCATCCAGTGTAAATAGGAATAAATACTATATACTGAATCCTGAACTTAGATCATCAAGCAGTAACACGTTTATGTGTTCCAAAAATCAGTGGGATAAGTTACAATATTGTTTTTATTCTTCATACAGCAATTATAAATTAAAGTTCCCCCCAAATATAGAAATATATGTATTTTTTATGAATGTATGGCAAAGGAGAAGTTTAATTTGTCACCTGGACAAGAGTTTTTGGTTGAAGACATTTCGCCGCTCATCCAAGTTGCTTCTTCAGTTCTGCTCAGAATGCTGGAGGACACTGCCTGTAAGAGAGGAGTTTGCTACTAAGAAACTACTCTGAAACTTATACCCTACTTGTTTACAGTTTCTGTTGTTACCTAGGCTTACTGAAATTGAATAGAGAGTGGGTGACCTGGCTACACCTATTGTTAAAATGTATTGTATTGTATTAATGTAAGCCTTGTTTTATTGTTCCTGAGCCATGTAAAATCATGTACATACACCGTTAAAAGTTTTTGCTTCTTCTTTTTCAAGAGGTTAGTTCATCTATTTGGGTCAAAGAGGTCTGTGCTGCATTGGCTACTGTCCATAAGTCTCCTCCAGCCAGGATCCAGGGGCCAGACCTTGGAGTTTTGGGCCTATTACAAGTGTGTGCATGGTAAACAGATCCAAATGTTCTGAACTGGATAAACAATGTGTCTTGTTTTATTTGGAGTCTACTTTTTGTCATCATCACAACATTTGGGCTTGAACTTCCAGTGGCATTATTCTCAATTGTCCTGCTCTATGGATGGATGTGGTACTATTATCTGTATAGGCAATCAAATGGAAAGCGTACACGCAATACTTAACAATGTGCATTTGTTATTTTTATAGATTTTTACTGAATGTTTGGAAAAAGTCATTCTGGGTCCCTGCAGCAATCCAAGTTCATCTTTGGTTATAAGTGAAAGGCCAAACACTGTGACCTCACAAGTGTTTTTGGTGAGTGATAACCTCAGTGCATTTTATCATGGCTTTGCTCATGTTGGTTTGTTTGTTGTGGAGTGTGGTCCAGATGTTTTTCAGATGTTATAGAAGTAGCAAATAGGCTCTTTCGTAATTATAAGTGTGTTGGAATTGAATGAGTAAACAGCTCACCACTCATTATTTTAATAACCTTTGTGTTTGATGCTGTTGCCAAAAGATTGCAATGCATCCTGGAACTATAAAATCAACCCGCTTTTATGGACATGATGTCACGATGTAAAATGCGCGTTCACAATTTGAGGGCAACTTTCACTGATTGCAAAGCCGTACCTCAGTCGCATATTTGTTTTATTTTTAATTAATTTTAAAGGTCCTATATTACACAACACTGACTCTTGTGAGCTTTAAGCCATGTTATATGTTATCATGCTGTTACCTCATTAAAACATACCTGGAGTAGAGTTATTTTCATTCACACATGTTTGAGTAATCTTTTATTATTAGTCTGTCTGCATCTCCAACATTTAGAATGCTCTGTTCCACCTTGTGATGTCATGTAGTGGTAGTTTTAAATTTGCTGCTACCTTCTACCTTTTGTTCAGTGGAAAATGGCAGTTCAATGGCTGAAATTATCCAAATGATTCTACTGAAGGTGTAAGGCATTTAAAAACACATTGGAGCACTTCCTGTATCACATGACATCACAAGGTGGAACAGAGTGCATTTAGTTCGACAGAAGAACACAGCCTAAATATGCAAGGTATAAGGCAAAAGGGCAAAACACAACTCCAGATATGTTTTTGATGAGGAAACATTATAACAGCCCAATAATAGCACAATATAAACGCTATAATTAACATAAAATACTTGCATTTTTTGTAGGTTATAACTGTGCCTGAAATGTTCCACAGTATGGCATTGAATGTATCTAAGCCAGACCACCTGTATGTAAGAATAAATGCAAGATAAACTGTCTTGTCGCAGAACATTCCTGGCTATGTATGTACATCTTTATGGAAACGAGCCAGACAGCAGAACCACCAACCGAAAAGTTACGCACTGCTCCTTTAAATGTAAAAGCAGACAGAACATACGCTAAGTCATACAGGACTAAACCGGGGGCTACACACATTTTTGTAGAATACACTTCTTCACCTTCTCACTCACAGTTCTCACCTACTAAGCACTCACCTCACAGCTACTCAGGTGGGCATAAGTCACACCAGCCCCACACCACATTTTTACCTTTGACCTCCAGAGCGCTGATGACAAGCAGCTTCTGGCAGTCATGTTGGTATAGTCTTCAAAAGCGCTCAAACTGATGAGTTATATGGGTGTTGGACAAGTGAAAGTGAAGTGTGCTTTTGGTGCGGTGTCAAAGCAGGGTCAGGGTGAGGTCTGCCGTCCTTCACACATCGGACTCTAATGAGGTATAAAACTCACAGTGAAGTAAAAGGTTCTGACCCACTGCACAGAACAACCATCCGTACACATGCTCAACAATGGAGCTGCACCATGGGGAACACACATAAAGGAGTTCACATTTGCAAGTTCTCCACATCAAAAGTGAGACTAAACCAGGACTAAACCCAAAACCAAACCAGGACTGAAAACCCATCTCTTTGAAAGCACCTTTCATTAGCTATTTCATTTCTTTTGTTTGCCTTTGTCTCTTCATGTAAAGCAACTTTGAATATCTTGACAAGCACTATACAAGTGTTATGGATTATTATTATTACCATTATTGGACTAGATCAGGACTAAACAAGGATTAGAACAGGACCAAACCAAGTCCATATCAAATGGGATCAATTTATGACCAAATAACAAGTGTGATGATAGTGTCTAATATAAATCATAAACAATAAAAAAGAACTTTAAACCTAAGAGGGAAACAATAAGTATAGGGGATTCATAACTATAGGAAATGATGAGTGCCATTTTGTCCATTTTAAAAGCTCAATTTTCTGTAAATATTTGATTGGTATAACTTTATAATAACTACACTTTAATTAGCCTTAATAGAGCATAACCAAGGACTTAATTTATAATGAACTTATACAAAACAGGTTTAAGTATTTAATTATAGAGGTTAAGTTTAGGAGTTAAGAGCATTAATTAAGTACCGTAGTTATTAAGCCTGAATCATTCTTAAATATTTGTTTGACTTCATCCAGTGGTGATGGGTGATAATCAAGGATTAACCTAAATAATACATAATATTTGAAAAGTTTAAGTTGGTTTTCAGATGAGCACAGCACTATTTTAAAACAGATCTTATTTTTATTGAGGAGAGTCAAGTTGGGCTTTCCATTTTTAGAAAATAATCCAAATGACAAATATTACAAATAATGAAATTGTTACATCATTCACAGGGTTACAGTCAATATACATTTATACACAAATACAGGGGCTCCCACACAGCGTCATGTCACAGTGCTCTGGACCAGCTCAACCAACGTCCTGACCTCAAACATGAAGAATTGAACCCCCAACCGCCTTGACCAGCAGCACAGGGAGACACAGGTGGTGGGGGGTTGTGAGGGGGCAGTGTTATGAATGTTTGTCCAACAGAGAGCAAAACACAGGCTTAATCTGATCCACACCCGGCGTGTGTCTGTCAGCGGCCTCCTTAACGACAGGTCCCAGTGGGAGGAGTGTCACTGACAACTGCATCAGCAGAGGGCGCTATGCCACTGTACGGCGGGCCCCCAAAATAGGAGCCATTTTCTGTGCAGGAGGCAACAGAGCAGACCCTGGTCCCGGACAGGAGCAAATACCAAATACTGGGACACTATCATGTAACTGTAACACTGCATTTCCCTCTAAGCTGCACTATTGGCACTCTTGAGGCATGGGCGAAATTCTGAACAGAGGAAAGCAGAGAAATTATTTTTGTGCCTTTGATTTCCAAAAGTAAAAATTTTTTACAATAAAATATTTTAAGTTAAATTATCATTTTCAAAAGAAACAACTATACATTATGGTCAAATTACTTTATATACAAACTTAATGGGACGTTCTTTTATGGTTGTGATTAAACCTTGTAACAGAAGCCACAACAAGCAGTCATTTCCGAAAATGTTGAAATGTAAATAAATACGTAATGCAATGGTTCAACAACAACAAAAATACTTACTTATGTATGGATATTAACAGTTTCCTTAATGAACTTAATTTCATTAAATAACTGAATGAATTGCAGCAGCATATATCAAACCAATTAAAAGAAAATACGATGTTTACTACAGCAGTAAGCCATTTGGCATGGTCAGAAATTAAAGTAGGTCATTTGAATTCATTTCTTAATAGTTTGGGGTCAGTATTAAAAATAAAATACAAATCTAATTTGTACTATTTTTCAAACCATTCCATTGTGTTTTTATTTACATTTGTGTACAATTGGGCTTGTAAGTGATACTAAGAGTGATATATTCAAAAAGCTGCTGTTAGAATTGAGAACCCCTTTGTGTGTGTGTACGCCTTTGAGTAATCACTTGAACCACTCCACATAAGTGCAGACATATCCTCTCCACTGAGCGCTGCTCTCATCTGTGCCTCTCCACAATACCTCCTCCATGTGCATCATCCAGGAGACTCAAATACCTGGGTACTATCAAACACTCCATGCTGGATAAAAGGATTCTCAGTAGCTGACCATAGGATTTTATTTATATGTCTGCGTTTTTTTCTTTCTATTTTTTACTATGGTCCTTAGACAAGGTACATCCTCCATAATGGACAAATAATTTCAGATAAAGACAACCGTTAGCATTCAGTAACGTGGGGTAATTTAGGTTGCCCCAGCAGCATTAAAGGATGGATCAAATGCAGAGGAATGAGTTCAATAAGAGGACAATAAAGTGCACCTTAACCTTAAAACCAAGTCACTCAATTCTTGCATGTATTAGGACATGTGAGAAACTTCTTACTGAGTGGAAGAATGGCAAACCACACAGTCTATTTCTACTGAAACTATGGTGGGATGAGTCTTAAACATCATTCTTATTGAGTAAAATAAAAACAAAAGTGCCACCTGTTGTACCAAATTATAAACTTTTTGGGGGTTAGTAGAAACTTAAACAATCAGGGACAATGTTTGTCAATGAGAAACACTGATTAACTGAGCAATACATGCATTTAGTTGGGGACAAAGAAAGAAAAAAATTGTTCTACTCCTGGGGTATTTTGTGTAAGACTTACAGCTTCAGTCACAGTAAATAAACGTGATGAGCTGTTAAGCGCAGACAAATGGGAAAAGGAAGACAGTGCAAAGCTCAGACTAAAAGCTTCTTGCAGCAGCATGGCACGGCTGGCATTTAGGTCAGACTGCTGCATCACTCTCACTGCCTCCTCCACTAATGCTTCTTCTCCCACTGTCTCTGAGGCCGGGACCACATCCAGGGGAATATTTAAAGTGATGTGCAGCGTGGAAATAAGCATGAGGATTTAGAGGAGGAGTGAAGAGAGGCATGGTGTGGGCTCCGATTCTCTGGAAAGACAGTGATAATGAAAGGCAGAAGGGTTCTCACTTTCAAAGCTGTATCCTGAACTCTGGCGCTAACCTGCGCGGCACTGTTTTGTAATTGAAGTCAAGGCAAATTCGTGGAAATATATATACCCTTTTGTGGGGAAAACTGAAGAAAAATGTTTTTTGTGGTCATAAAAATAGTTCAGGACCTTATAATGGTTTCAATAACGTATCAATATCTAATACATGATTAGGTCTCTGGGTTTGTAAGACACTCAAAAATAACTACAGCACTGCTTGTGTTTTATTTCAGCTGACCAGTGTTCTAGCCCATTTCTTAGTTAAACTACTGTCAAAACAAAGCTAGAGGCACCAATTGCTTCTTGGTATTTTAAGATATTAAACACTGGTCTAACGTGTATTGTATTTCTGTAATAACATATTGCTCAAACAGCTTGAGAAATGCAAGAGTTTTTGGTTTTGTTTTTCCATAGAAGGTGCTCTATGTACCTTGTCTGGGTGACGGTCTGTCACCTGCTTGTCCCCATAGATATTACATTGCTTTGTCTGGAATGTTCCATGGTATTGCATTAAACTTATCTATCTTCATGAGGATAAGCAATTGATATCAACAGTCATACAGGTCAGATCTATAGAGAGGTGACCCTGCTGACTGTATTTTTCAGCAATAGAAACACCCATAAATGAACTCATGCAAGTTAGATATATTCTAGGTAAAAGAATAACTTCACCAGAAAGTTAGTAAGTACTGTAAACTTTCTGATGGTAGTTTTTTTGGAATAATGTTTGAATAATTTTGAGGTACGTGTTAAAACTGGAAAACGTTGGTAATATCTTGCAGAGGCACTGTGAAGTGTATGAGAATCCTTTGGTTCCGCACATGGAGTGGAGTGATTGGCACGCAGCATCACGGAGCGCACAGCAGACAAAAGCATGTGTGATGAGTGCCAATGTCCTGCTGCTCTTGATGTTTCAGACGGGCAGATGAGAGCAGACAACTGTGACAGGAGCGGAGAGGACTGACAGGTGCACAGCTCACATGTACGTCAGGAGCGAGGCAGGTCCCACAGCCCGGGCACAGCCTGAGGGGGGCGGTGCTCAGCTGGAGGCCCATGTCTGCCTGTGTTTGCCTGTGTCTGTCTGTCAGCTCTTGGGCCAGTGCTTGTGTTACTCACTACATAAAGTCAGTCTGAAACCTCCTCTCCAGAAAACGCTACATCACTATTAACTGAGTCTTTACCCCGCAACCTTTACACCAGGTAACCCACGACAACACAAACGAAGGACAGCTCAAAGACAACAACACACATACGGACCAAATGCATATCGTCCAAAACCTCAGCACTTATTCACTGCTAAAAAAATAACAACCATCAATGGAAGATCCAGACTGTTTTTCTCAAAATCAAAATCATTACTGTACAAAGTGTTTGATTAAGTAGTGGGGTGTGTGTGAGACCACTTTGCATAAGCTGGAGTGTTACGTGAGACTGTGCGTGAAAGGAAAAACATGATGCCCATGAAAAACTGGAAGAAGATCAGCTATTTGAATGCAGCCACTCTGTCAAAGCCACACTAAAATACCAAAGAGATTCTACTGCACAAACTCAAATGAACCACTCACTCTTTCAAATGTCTTCACTGCTGTGTGCAGCATGAGAGATGACAGAGGAACACTCAAAGTGCTGAGTCAACACTGGAACACTTCTTTTACTGTTAAAAATAAAGCCATCTGCACTCCTGTGTAGCACTGTGTGAGTGAGGAGGGCTGATATGTACAGTACAGGGTCATGGTCTGGTGCAAATAAGGAGCAGCTCTGTTTGGCAGGTTGTGAAATGTCATTTTGTCTACAGTGAGAGGAAGCATGGTGGCAGGGTCTTCATCACAATGTTTCACACTATAAGAAAAGTACTTGTGGAGAGGTCCCAATGCTGAGTCTGTCTGAATCATGAGTTTGTGCCTACACTTGTCCATTTCATGGATGTCTTGGTCTTCTCAGAAACAGTTGGAGGTGCAGCTCAGCTCTGTCCCACTCCAAAGGCCAGTCTGCTGTTTCTCCCACAAGGACTGGCTTTACTTGGGTACACTCTTGTACCTCAGCTCATCCTTGGCTCTTCTTTTTTGCCCTTTTAAAGGGTAGCATTCTATGCAGTTCTCTACCATACAACCTTATAACTTCTATAAATTTAGTTCACTTTTCTTTAAAAAAATTTACAAATATCTGAACAAACCACAAAATTAAAATGTTCAACTTGAAATCAAAAGTGGTGGAAGATTGCAAAATGGAGTTGCTGGTCTAGTTCCCATGTGAGGGCTCCAGGATAGGGCTGGTGGCCATCAGACCAACTGCCCAGAGCTGGTGTGAGGGGGAGGGAGAGTCCAGAGGAGACGAGGGGTAGGGTATGAATGGGCATCTGATGGGCTCCACAGACACTGCCACAGAATCTAGGTCCACTGCCTCCTCCACAGCCCTGGTCCTGTGCTCCTGTCCTCTGCCCCCTTTCCCTCCCAACGTCAGACCTCCACCGACTGGATCTGGTTCATCTGCGCCCGCATCATCTGCACACTGTTTAGGATCTTCTTCTGATGGCCCGCTAACGTCACTCCGATCCTCAAGATGTCACTGTCAACACAAACAGGACATCCATCAGCAAATGGACCGAAGCAGAGATGTTCATATGCACGTACATTTTCTCCTAAAGTCATCGTCACTGTATGTCTGTGCAGTTCTACAAATAGAAAAGAAACTGTATCACATTTAAATATGTCTTAGAAGATATGCTGGCTCTCAACGCAGTGAGAGGATTATTAGGATGCTAGGAATACATAAAGAACTGCACTGCAAACCATTACAAAAGGAGCTAACTTTGTAATTCACATTTTTAAGTCTGTAACAGGTACCATGCATTAAATTGGAGAAAAAAGTGCCCCATAGCATTTGCAGAAGACATTATGATTTCATATGTAGCTATGGAGAGTATCTCCGGTACAGTGACGCCAGCTCCACTTAGTATTTTTATGGACGAGACAATGAAAAGTCTGTCATATGATATCACACATTACTGCCGTTTTCTTAAAGCCGGCTCTGTGTGGGTTAATCTGCAGCTCATGATACGTTACTCTGAGACAGGAAATGATTTTTTATTACTGTCCTACAGGTGCCAGTCCTAATCTTTGGCTCTCATGTTTTATCTGTTGCAGTGTGCCGGGCTCAGCCCATATTTAATGTTTCCTGTGCAGTCGGTGGAGCACATGGCTCAGCCTAAAGGCCGCAGCAATAGCTCTGAGCGATGAGGCCCAATATAAAAGTGCAATCTGTTAATCGCACAGCACGCATCTGTGAATGAATCAGGAACACTCTGAGGCGGGTTATGAGGAGGTACTACTGCTACTATACAACAAAGAAACACACTTCAAACTGTTTAGGATTTCTAAATATATTAATTGTAGTGTGTGCTGATATAATATAATTTCCAGTTTATTTGCATTATTGTATTTTAATTAATTATAATGGTATATAATTTTATTTAATTATAATTGTATTGCATTGTATTACAGTGTAAAAAAAAAAAACATGCTAAAATGCATGATCAACTACTGTAATGGATTCATTTGATTTTAGGAAAATAACTACATCCCGAATACCATAAAACAAAAGAGTAAAAATACCAGAATGCAGTTACTCAAATTTAGAGTTCTGAATATTTTTATTATTATTATTATTATTATTATTAATCATAATTATAATAATCATCATCATAACAATGATAAATAGTTAAAAACAACCACATAATACAAGATCAGTTACTTGTCACTGTTCTCTTTCTATCACTCAACTGATTTGAGCTGTGAGACGATGAAATAGAAGCTCCAGCACAAGCACACTGCAGGTGATTATTAACCATGATCATTTTGAAGAGTGCACTTACTCCATGGTCATTTGAGAAACAACTTCAAAAGTGGAAAAGTCAGCGTTTGCAAAGTTGTCTTTATATTGTCCCATCTTGATTGCGTCCAGCCACTCATCCACTGTGCTAAAGCTGGAGAAGTCTGGGACACTCCGGTCCAGAAGGGGGAGGTGGACCCTGAAGAGGACATCAAATGAAAAGTGACTATATTCAAAACCAAAACACCTGAGAATGATTTATGAATTGTTTGATTTCAAAACGCACACGCAATGTTCTCGAACATTTTCCAAACTAAAATCTCATAAAAAGAATTTTCCAAATGAAGCGATAGGCTTCAGGGACCATGTAGTTTTACTTAGTGTCAGTGGAAAATGTTGGCCCTGGTCCTGCTCCTCACCACAAATGAAACTACAGCCTGTGGATATCAGTAAAACCCTTCTCCGAGAGGGACATCCAAAAACTAAGGCAATAAAAATGTTTTGTTTTGAAAATTACAAAACTATTTCAGTTCTGGGTTTGCCTCAAGCACTTGTGGGAATGATTCAATTTATCAGACCAAACAGCATTAACATATTCACTTGGCGCCGACATAAATTAGAGACAGCGCTAGGCAAAAGTCATCTGCCACAGCGGATATTATTTTAGATGTTATCAACTATCACTGACAAACTGATTTTAAAAAGAATGTACACTACTTGAACCCATATATTTTATTTTATTTTTTGCCACGACTTTTAAAGGTCTACTGCAATTGTGAACCTTACATACACAATAAATGACAGATCTGCTAAAATTTCTCGTCTATAATTTTTCACCTAAATTTCACCTAAACATCTGTATTTCAGCAGAGTCCCATTTGTTCACAAAGTAATTTCTTGAAAAATATATAGAGTTTATTAAAATTAAATTACCAAATTATTTACATTTTGTAATCATCCAAAATGTACTATTAATAAAATCAAAATAATAAATACAACTTTTAAAAAACTCCTCTGTACAACAAATATATTTCCTCTGTTTTCGTGCCTATGAAGTATCATGGAACAGATCATGCAAAGATAAAACCCTCATTTAAATCTCTCAGTCAGTGTTATGACTATTCCTGCTCCCACACAGGACACATACCCAGAGGACAGTGGGGTCACGGCCTTCAGGGTGTTGGGGTTACGGATCATTTTGTCCAGGTTGTTGACGATCTGGCTGAACTTGGGCCGGTTGTTGCGGTCCTTTTGCCAGCAGTCCAACATGAGCTGGTGCAGTGCGCTGGGGCAGTCCATGGGAGGAGGCAACCGGTAGTCCTGCTCTATGGCATTGATCACCTGCAGGGGGAGACAGAGAGTTGTAACAGCAAGAACAAAACCTTAAACTTAAAAAAGATTGGGGGTGGCACTTTTACTTAATTATTTAACCTTTACTGCAAAGTGGGAGTGAGCAGGTTTTTAGTCCATACTTAGGTATATCTGTGTAACCCCTCAAGCAGTACTTACTAAGTGAAGCTCTACCATCAGGTTTATGTTTTAAAATCAGATTTTAATTATTTTTAATCACATATATTACATACACAAAGATGCAAAAGTACAAATTTGACAAATTTCTTTTGTGTGTGTGTTCTTTTTCTTATATATGAGTAAAATAGGAATGATTCATAAATAGGAAAATTGGAATTTCAGTCTCTTATGACCTCAAGTGGAGTAAGGTGAAGAAATAAATATTTAGAATAATTTATGTCTAGGTTATGTTAGAGGTTATTATAACACTGACATAATTTCTCATTGTCTGGCAATGAGGCTACAATGAACAGCTAGAAGCATTAATATCAGTTAAAGCTCAATGGAACCATTAGATTTGACATAAATCATCACATTAGTTCTGCATATGAAGCTCCGCTAAGACCTTATTGGAATAAAACAATAAATCACAATCCAATAACTTGTAATTTCCACTTGTACTTGATCACGTCTTCTCTGGCCACTACAGCAGTCCCCCAAAGTGGTTTGAGCGTGTGTGCTTTTAGCCTTACAGTGCTAAGGGTCATGGGGGCAAGCAAAAGGTGATAACAGTGAAGAGAGAGGAACACTCCAGAGGACGCTTGTGCTGAGGACCCACAATCCCTTGTTCATTTGTGGGTCATTAAAGGGGCTCCATTCAGGTCCTGCATAATCTCATTGACTAGACCTCCAAATGTGTACCCCAACGGAGCAGAAACACTGTCTGGAGCTGCTAATAAGATAACTGTGGAGGTCCATGGTCCCTCTTAGCACATTAGTGTTCTCACTTTCAATTTGAAACTATTTTCATTATCTCTTCGCCATAATTTGCTCTCCACCGCTGCCCACAGGGGGATGAGGAAATGGAAGCTCGAGTCAAGAGCAGAAATTGCCCACAGAGCTCGGCTGTGCATTTTAAATGATCTGATTATGTCGCTCTGGTGTGTGGGAATTTTCATTCAAACATGATGAGTGAAAGCTACTGTTTAGCCAAGGGAGACCAGATACAGTGACAAAATGTGTCTCTAAGCAATTGAGACTCTAATGAAATGCAGATAGTGAAAGAAATAGATTTTTTTTCATTGTGCAGTTCAAAAGCTTCTGAAGAATGACTGAGATAAGATATTACAACAATAACCAACAGTACCCCCAGTATTACAGGGAGCTGTTATTCTCAACTGGCCTATTTTGGGAGCCAATTTTTATTAATAATTTTCTTTCAAATATAACAATTCATGTAAAGTCTATTTTTCTAAGTCACTTAAATTTAACAGATTTTTGCATAGTTTGTTGTATTAATATTACAGTAATATTGTGATAATATGGAATCATATGGTATATTTATTGTTTGATTTCCTATAATCATAAATATGGCACTATATGGATATGCCTGACTATTCAGTTGTATTCAATATATTTTTCACATGCACCCACTTTTCAAGCTCCACCTGCCAGCTGAGAAGCTCTGTGGAACTATACGTACATCCTGGTTGGTCATGTCCCAGTACGGCCTCTCTCCGTAGGACATGACTTCCCACATGACGATCCCGTAGCTCCACACATCACTGGCGGAGGTGAACTTCCTGTACTGGATGGCTTCAGGGGCGGTCCATCGGATAGGAATCTTCCCTCCCTGTGAACACAAAGGCCACAACCTCAGTGAGCGAAACCTAACCGTCACAGTGTCCTGGCTCTGCAGAGAGACACCGTTCACCGGGACAATGCAGGTGGTAATTCAAACTGGGCATGGATATAACCAAGCCTGTGGGAGTGGAGCAGAACACATGAAATACAGGAGAGGCAGGAAGGTGAGGGGGTGAGGAGGTGACAGTGCTCTGATAGGGGCACTCATGTTGGGGCCAGTAGTTTGACCTAGACTTAAATAACATCAGATAGAAGAAGAGATGGGTTGTGAGGGGTCTGACTCTGGTGCACAATTCTATCAAGACAACACTAGACTAGACTGTAAAATGAGAACTTTGCATACTTTAAAAGCAAAATATATGTATGAATAGGCTCTTACAACTGTAACTTTATAAAATAGCAGGCTTGTTTCTCAGTTTTTTCATTGGAACAGTATTCATGTTCCATTATTTCAACAGGAATAAGATACTAAAAGTACAATTGATTTATGCTTTCTGCTTGTCACTTCATACAACAATGATTTACACAAAGGCTTTGAAAAATGTCCCTAAGCCATAGTCTAGCCTACTTTTGTACAATGTTGTTTGTATTTGAAAAGCAACACGTTTCTTACCAGAGCACTTGTGTAGGTCGGATCTGAGGTGTCATCTTCCAGAAAACGTGAGAGCCCAAAGTCTGACACTTTGCACACCAGGTTACTGTTGACCAGGATGTTACGAGCGGCCAAGTCTCTGTGCACATAGTTCATATCAGCCAGGTACTTCATCCCTGACGCTATCCCGCGCAGCATTCCCACCAGCTGGATCACAGTGAACTGGCCATCGTTTTGCTGCAAGTACAATAAACAACATTTGTCAGTTTATACAATAGAAGTTATTCCATTCTTGTTTGTGTGTGACTCAGATAAGGTTACACAATATGGTCTGTGCCTGTCTGAGAATGTCTGAAAACATTTATGCCAAGAATACGGTACAAAAGAGTACTAAGTAGAAGGTTGTCCAAAAAGTTTACCCAGATAGTAACAGATACTAAAACTAGTATAAATAAAAGGCTCATGTGAACAAGTATTGATACTGAAAACATATACAGAGGACAAACTGTTTCCTTTCCTGAACGGTTTAAGAACATTATTTATTACTTTTGACCACATGGAAAGATGTGTTACATTGCATTCTATTGTCTAAAATTGTGTTCAAAATTTTAATGGTGGTTTCGAGCATCAAACTGTTTCCTCAGTATCAAAACTGAGTTTAAAATTGTAATATCGTAACACCAAAAAAGTAGTACCAAGACCAAGACCAACATCCTGGCTTGAGGTTGGCAAGCCTTCAGACAAGACAAAGAAGTCATCTTCCTGGAGGTGTTTCTTACTAATCTTGCCAGCAACATGAATTCTCACGATTTTTGAACGCTTGAGAATCCATCCTGTTAGCTGTCAGCTGAAGCGTTCACTTGTGATAAGTCCCAGACTGACTAATTAAAAGACAGTTTTGTAGTTTGTAACATTCTATTATGTAAAAACATGTTTATAATGTAGTTAGTATCGATAATCTAGTCTTTTCCCCAGTATCAAAATTGAGTTTGAAATTGTAATATCCTAAGAACACCAGAAGGGCATTACGAACTTTATGACCAACATTCTGGCTTGAGCTTTGCAGGGCTGTCCTGAGCTAAGTCGGGTCTTTCTAACAGTCTACAGCTGTTCCCCTGCACACTTTGGGAGAGGGCTTTACTCCCGTGCACAGGGAGTGTCTGGACCTCCACCGCAGCTGTGCTTCCAACAGTGCACACCTGCAGTCCCCCCACCACCCACCACGACACGGGGCAGAGAGAGGGGCGGCATGGGGCGAGGACAGAGAGGTCAGACTCAGAGCACTGCCATATTATGAGTCTGCGTGACCGCCCCAGTACCAGTAGCCCAGTTCTTTTTTAAACACTTAGCTGCTCATTAGCTGAGTGAAAGCTTCTCCTCACGTCAAGCTGCTCATAGTCTTCCAAAGCAATTAAGCCGGATGCATAATTCATGAACTTTTTCTCACTAATTCAAATTGCCACATAATCTGAGGCCTGTGTTTGGGTATATTTTAATTGGAAAGACTATGGCAAAGTCTGCTGGGTGGATCCAGCTGGAAGGAATCCACCATTTTCTGCAATAGAATATATATGAGGAAGAAGTTATTTTCTCCCTTTGCTGAATATGACATCCTCAACAGAATTTCCTCCAGTAGTCACTAGTTGATAAACTAGCTAATGTAAAAATGGTGCAATGGAACAAGATGTGATGTGATAATGTAAAATCTCACACTGTTAACAGAGGTTGTATTTCAAGGTGCAGTTTATTCACACATTATAAAATGTAATTCACAATGCAATTTCCATAAACAGTATGGCTATCTAAGAGGTGTTGACAGTTCCCACTATATGAAGATTGAGTTTGGCCAGTAAATAAGTCTGAGAAATACAGTTAGTGGGTTCACTGCTTCATACGTACATACAGATCTACCACAGACTGTATAAAGAAGTGATCTAAAGGAGTGAGACGTCACCCATAGCATTTGGTTCCAGACAAAACAAGCCCACAATGCTAGCAGTTAAATAGGGGCGAATTTGGAGCTATGTTCCATATCAGGAATAGGAATTTACAAGCAAAATAGTGAGAGGTGTGTTTTTCAATGTAAAATCAATTGGAACAGTTGATGGAGCCGGAAGCACCACACGTGCTCACTTCCTACTTTGAACATTAGCTATGTCCATTTATATATACAGTCTATGTGATCTAGTCACAAATAAACAAAAGACTGAGCTATACATTGGAACAAGCTGTAATTTGTAGATATTGTAATGCAAAGAAGACACTTTGGTGTGATGAAGCCCTCTGAGACATACAATACATCTCAGGTCAATTAAAAAAATCTTTGTTATCTTGGGGTATATGAAATATGTATGTAGGTATATGTATATGATGAAATGACTAGTGTTCTGGCATTTGCATATCAATTTATCACAGCCTTTATAAAAGTTGATATGGCAACCGAAATAAGTAAAAGAAATGGTGTGAAAGCTCCCTCCAGGTAAACACTGTCTTTACTTGAACAGCACAGAGGATCTCAAAGCGAGCTGGATAATAATGCTGTCTGGGAGAGGCATAAAAAGAGACTATTTCTGTGCTTTCTTTACAGTTGCTCCGGATCCCATTGGAGTCTCATCGATCTCGCTTGTACGTCTCTCCTGCCCTCCTCTGTATCTCCCTCTCCTCCCTTTTCTACCCATATTATCCTCCTTCCCCCCCCCCCCCCCCCCTTCATTTCACCCCTCTCCTCCTCCCTCTCCTCTCCCTGCAGGTTCAGAGCAGGAGTAGCAGGAGAGACAATCTACAGCAGACAGCTCAGCTCAGACAACGGCAGACATTTTTAACCACCACCCACTACCATCACCTCCAAGAAGAAGACACATCCCGAGCTGAGGCTTTGACACTGTCTGCAGCAAGCGAGTGTTATCGAGAACTGTCAGTGTGAGACCCTGCACAACTTCCTTCCCTGCTGTTTTCACTACAATGTACTGTCAAATGTGTTTAGCAAACATTTACATATCCCAAAGCACTACGCCACGGGATCAAAGCTTAAATAGTGCTGATTATTTGGGTCTGTGATGTGAGAAGTGGAATACAAACAAAGATTTTTCCTCAGAACTGTCAGCTCAGTCAACTTCCCAGAGTTGGTTCTCAAAGAGTTGTGCAGGAAAACAGTTCAGGTATAGGCTAAGAATAAAAACATGTTATATAACTTGTAACGTTGTTTACAGTTGGCTACACTGAAAAGAAGTTAACTACACCCAGTTACCTGTGGGATGCAGCTATAAAGTTTTCAATATTAAAAATGGCCAGGTCAACAACAAAATAACTATATTTCAATGTTGACAAGGTATCGAAAAGTATTGTTTCTCAGGATAAAATATCAAAACTTAACATTTCTCAAAAGCTGACAGAAACATATATTTTTGATTACCTGTACATGTTTGATCAGTTAAGGGGTGAAAAAAAGACACCAAAATATTTTTTTTAGAGTGGAGAGTTTTGCATTTTAAAACTCATTAGTATCAGTATTAGACTGATATTGCTATACTTGCTATACTATTACATGGTATCGGATTGCCCATCACTATCCTATATTACGTCTCATAGCTTTCCTTATCAACACGCTTTTTCTAATTACAATTTAGCCTGAAAATGTGCCTTTAATGTTAAGCATGCACAGATTCTAAGCATTGGCCTAGACAGATGGCTAAAACTATATGTGACATCCCAGCTCAGTACATTTTAAAAAAAGACTTGACATCAGACTGTAAAATGTTTAAATTATGTAAGTGGGTCATAACTGTGCATGAGCCCATTGGGGTAATAATCTTATCTGGTCTAATTCTGCATAATTCAAACACTGTGAAACTGTAAGAGTGGCAGCGCAAAAGAAGAAAAACAAGTGTGATATTCTTTTGTGAAAAGGCAATTTATCACTGCATGAAGATGTCTAAATCAACTTTTTTCATTATTTATTTACTCAATGGGCCTCGGACCAGTGTTGTCCCAATTGTAAAAGGTGAAAAAAGGTTTTTGATACCATATACTTAGTCATAGGAACATTGATGTGGTCCTATAGCAAGTTCTAGTCTTTGTTATTTCTCCATTGTTTATACTATGTCCCCAGAAATATTTTCAACACAAAATTTGTGACTAGGGGATCTTATTCTACTTCTGATAAAGACCAAAATCATTCTAAAATGATTAAGGAAAAAAAAAAAAAATCTGGATAAACCAACCACATGACAAACAAAAAAGTGTGAATTTAGAGTCACACATTTCAAGCAAGGACCCTAATCATTCAACCAGCCTGCACTCTACAACACCATGTTTTACTAAAACTATACCATATTACTTACTCTAAGGAAGGAGTCCAGTGATCCATTTTCCATGAACTCTGTGACAATCATGACTGGGCTGCTCTTGGTGACCACTCCCTCCAGGCGAATGACATTGGGATGATCAAACTGCCCCATGATGCTGGCCTCACTTAGGAAGTCCCGCCTCTGCTTTTCCGTGTATCCCGATTTGAGGGTTTTAATGGCCACAAACATTTCTCTTTTACCGGGTAGCTTCAGGTTACCGCTGCACACTTCCCCGAACTCCCCTGTAAAAATTCATAACATAAAAGTATGATTCATTGATGCAACTAAATATCTCAGAGGCATCCATTTATATTTATGAATCAAATAACTAGAAATGTGACGGTGGTGTGCTGCATTTCAGACATGTTTCATTTGGCTGTTTTTTCCATTACCTGCACCGATGACCTGCTCGATCTTCACGCAGGATATATCAATCTCCTTGGCAAACTCCCGCACAGCCTCATTGGGGTCCTCATATGTGAACGGATCAATATAAATCTTCATTCCTGGAGACACTTGGAAAAAAGTGGAGACCAGCTCTAATATTTGACTCTCATGGCCCCACATTCACACCCCCACAGGCGCAACAGTTAAATCTATTGACGCACATTCACAAATCAATCGACTCTGCATTGACACGTGTTGGTGTGACAGAAAAGAGCAAGGCTTATGGTGTTGTTACAAATGGTGACTTGTGGCCTACAGCGAGGAGCAGTGCAGCATGGGAACTGGAGCCCTTGCAGCTGTGATAAACCAGATTAAAATATATATCACCTTGTGAGACTCATACAGCCATTAACACTAGAGCAAGAAACGCTAAGTCTGTATCAGGATCGTACAGGTTGACTCCAAGAAATAAATTGGCCCCTCTAAGCCCTGATGCCAGGTAAATTGGCTTAAGGTGGCCTTTAAGTGTTGGTGGACTTAAGTGTCCTGAGTTTTAAATCCGATTATTCGCCTCACCTTCACATCAGACCCAAGGCTATTAAAATGGATACTGTCCCCATGCCCAGGCAGCGCTACACTTACTGGAGCAGCGCCTGAGAGCTGGCACATTACTCAGAGTTGCAGAGACCAGCAGATGGAGAGGATCTTGCTGGCAAAGCCCCTATTCCAAAAAACCAACACTCTATCCCCAAATTGAAACGCTGTTCACCAGACCACCATCCGCCGATGGCAAAGACCACGGAGAGTAAAGGCAGACACCTGAACTGTAACTGGCCCGGTTTCATAACTGGAGCACAGTGTGATCCGATCATACGGAGAGAGCCACTGGCCTCGGGGAAACTGCACATAATAGAAGGATGGAATGGTGGGAGAGGTAATTATATGATTATAAACAAATTAGTACGAGATCATAAATGTTTTCCTTCACATCGGGCTGGTGAGAGGCAGATTAACATAATATCATGGGCACAGTGAGGGAACAAATCAACCACAGTGATCCTCCGGCTCAGTTTTGAATTATTGTAATTTAAACTGTTCGCTACAGTGCTGCAAATCCATTCAAAAATTCCATTCACGCACCACGCTTTTCATGATATTCAACAATGGCAAATGACTCACGTGGCATTAGCATGGTAATAGTGTTAATGTGAGCGCTGAGTGACCCATTTCTACAACAATGGGTTTAGTTAAGTATGAAACGTGATGATGCGGAGAGCTATCACTTTACCGCGGGTATTTGATGTGGTAAAAGTGAACTAAGAAATGGTCAAGTCAGACAACAGGCAGGAGTATTCGAAAGTGGGGGATGCTGGGCCGTAGCCAAGGACACCGCCATGAAAGGTGGTCACCATGGAGACAGGTGTGATCGCTATGGAGATGGCAATGTGAGGCGGTCGTCATGGTGACAGGTGTGCGTGGAGTTGAATGGGAAGAGGGAGGCTGAGGTAAACAGAGCAGCAGTGGTAATGGAGTTTACTCACTGTGGCCGCTGGTGTAGTGCTGCAGCTTGTCCGTGTATTCAGAATCGGCTCTGTCAAAGCCACGCCTCCTGGGAGAAGACAAAGAACTCAAGCTCTGGTTCATAAAGGGGCCTGGGACACTGCTCAAACACAACCAAGTACCTCATAACCCAGCAGGAATGTTGTTTGCATTGGTTTCTATTCTTTCTAAGTATGGTAAACCTGTGTATAAGAGCCCATTCCTAAGTAGTCACCGTAACATTTTTTTCCTGTAATAATTCAACCAAATTGATAAAGACAATTTGATAAAGCAAGTTTTACAGTTCGCTCTTTTATGATTGGTCCTTGTGTATCTCATAGTGGTGCAGTGTATTGATTTAATTACATTACTGTACATTTAATTTTCGTTGAGTTCAGTTCCAAAAGCTGAGTCATAATAGTTTTAGTAAGATATATACACTACCAGTCAAAAGTTTGGACACACCATTTCATTTTATTTTATTTTTTCGTTATTTTTACTACTTTCTACATTATATACATATAGAGGGCTTTTTTATATGACATATGAAGATGAAGATGTATGAATCATGTCATGTAGCAAAGAAAAAAAGAAAAATAACTCTAATACTCTTCCACTCTGTCTTCAGTGTGTTTCTAAAATGAAATGTAGAAAGAAACAAAAATAAAGAGAAAAACATTGAATGAGAGGGTGAGTACAATCTTTTGACTGGTAATTTAAGTATAATATTTATTCATATTTACAATCCATGCATAGTGTGGGATTTAAATAGATCCAAATAGATGCAAACACATTATTATCCTCTGTGAACAGTAAAAGTGTAAATGTAGTTACCAAAATACTACCACACATTTTAATGACACAACTTTTCTGCAAATAAGAAATACCTTTGTAAATTTTGCCTCACGACAGACTCACCGATTGCAGACAATAATGATCACCACCAGAGCGATAAGGAAGACCAGTCCAGCAGCTGCCGACCCGATGATGAGAGGCAACTTCTCCTGGATGCTGGTGTTATATTCCTCTGAACACAGACACAAACACATACTACATAAAGACTGGGCTAACAGCACAGACACACACAGTGACAGTTCAAACATATGGGTGAGCATCTGAGCCGCTGCATATGGACAGAGCAGTGGGTGAGAGACAGGCATACGGCCTTGTGAATCTATGAGCGAGCTGGCATCTTGACTGGCTGCACCACGCCTGTTTCTCCAGCGAGGACTAAATGTGTTCAGATGCTCAGGATATTATGGACAAATCATCTGGCAGGAAGTGTAAAACGAGGACAGACCCAGACTCATCCGACAGCAGCCAAGAATCCACCGACCACACGGGCTAAGGCAGACTTGGCAAATGACGTGAGATTTGATGGTTTTGTGGGGCATACACACAAAATAAAAACTATATGTATATAAGTGTGTTTGATTTAGCATCTTACTGTCTTTTTACACATTAGGAGTATATCTTGAGACCTGTTGTAAGCATTTGCCAACTGTGCTGAAGCTTCTATTGCATTTTGCAAGTGCACCCTCTCAAAGTGTCCTTGGGCAAGACACTTAATCTTTATTACTTCACCCACCTTGCCTATTTATGTGGTAAATGAGCAAATAATCCATCTGTGGCTTCAGAAGCAGCTTACCATCAGCATAAGTGGTGAATGAATATTGACTTTAGTGAAGCTCTGTGTGAGGTGTGTGAAGATTCTAAAGAATACAAATGTAAAGAAGCTTTTTATTTTATTTTATTGTCATTATTAGACGTGGAAACTTCTCATTTTCAGTGGAGTACAACTAAAATGAAACACTGAAAATGCATTTGTTTTTCCCTCTTAGGTCATAATATAAACACATTAGACCATATACACCCACATAATATTGACTACATCTATCTATGACATATCCCGAGAGCGTGTGGCAGCAGCATCAAGGCTGTTTGCTGAGCTATGGTTTAATGATGGCCCTGGGCAGTCTAGTCTAAGGAAATGAGATGTTCAGATCAGTATTTCCAGTCCTTGGCTTCAGGATCAAGCTACATGACTAATGATTACTCCTCTTCGAAACTGTGTCACAGTACAACCAAGTGACTATTTGGAAAGGCCAAAGTTAGTAAATGGCTAGACATAATATATATTTAAACTTATATTATATTTATATAGAATTAAAAGATTTAAAAATGTTAATGCATAACTGTGTGTGGTCCTTTGTGTGGTGTGGTAAATGGGAAAAGTTGCTGTATCTCAGATTCCTGAAGAGGTCAACACAGTTTTGAACAGCAGACTTCACATGCACCTGGCATCATACTAAGTTGCATATGGGGTTGCAAAGGTAAAGAATATTTCCACACAATAGTAGTACTAGCGCTATTCAATCACATCAGCTGAGGATTAAAAGACTTGAACAAAAACACATTTTCAGCTCTCCATCTAAGATATTTGCATAGTCAAATTCTACAATATGACAGACATGATGGTTTAGCTGATCAGTGTGTGCAAAAATTCAAGCAAAGAATTCTCAAACTTATGTAATTATTCCATCTACTTCATTTGTCATCTTACTTTAAAGTATAGACGTTATTCCAACATAAGTGCGCTGTGTCATTGTGTGTCTATCCAGGTTTGCAGCTGTCAGGGCCCATACTGCTGTGTGCGTGTGAGGTGATAACAGCCCTGCGTGCTCAAGGGCACATTGTCAGGATTCTCACCCTCAGTCATGGTCTGGAAGTAGAGCTTGCCACTGTAGCGTCCAAATCCAGCCACAGTGCGAGCTCGGACCTGGAAAACGTAGATGCTCCCTGGTTTCAGACCGCGTATGACCACCGTGTTGGTTGGGCTCCTGATTGTGGTGGCATTGTACTCCGATTGGTCCTATAAGGAAAAGAACAACAATGTGTTACATGGAAGTGCATTAATAATTATAGTGCAGCTGCAGAGACTAATAATTATGGCTAGCACTCTGTCCACAAGTTATGCTAAAATATGCAGCACGATCGGTGAAAGCAAACAAAGAAGGAGAAGCAGTGGTGTTTCATGAAGAATTCACTATAAAGGTTTTTAAGGTTATTTGAAAATCCGAGGCTGAGGTATGCTAATGCAATATCATTAGAGATATAATTATGCCAATGAAGTCTAAAACCAAAAGAAAACATTGTAGTAGCAACAGAGTTAGTGATTTTTGGGCAACTGATTGTCGAGCTTAGTTCACATACACCATACGTAGTGTATAACAACAAGGGAACGGTATTGTTATTAGTTCTATATTTCTTTGAATAATTGTTGATAATCTTGTATTGGCAAACATGCAACAAGCTTCACAGTGAAAATAAATTAATTTAAATGAATTTAGGGTGCACACACACATATTGAACACCACTAGACCAGGACCAGAACAGAATCAAACCAAAGTCTGCATCAGGAAACTAAACTGGCCTTAAAAAAGGACCAAATAAGTGTGTCTATTGTTCATTCCTGTTCCAAAAATAACTTTCACAATACAAGTATTTTGCATATTTTAAGCACAAAAGAATTCAGATTTGATAAAACCAAAAAGCTTTGGTGGCAGTTTTGGGTCAGAACATGTTTCTAAGCAGTAACATCAAATGATCTGAGGCATATTTAGTTCTCCTCTTCCTCCTCTTCCTCCTGACAGTGACATGCGGGAGAGATCGCAGACATAGCCCCAGACGCTGTGTGCACACTTCAGAGGCACAGCAGGCCCAGGACAACTGTTTTGACAGCTCACTCCAGCAGCGTCACAAAGAGGGGAATTATAGTCGAGAGTGGATGGCTCAGCATGTGGAAGAAGAGCCTGACAATGACTGTATAAAAGTGCTGGCCCCGACCTTGAATAGAGCCAACAAGGGTATCAGTGGCATTAACCCAGCAGATAAACTGTTTAAGAATACAGTATACAAAGAGCACGTTCCTCATTGTCGGCGCAAATGTATTATCTTATTAAGGAAATCACGGTGCACAAGACATGTAAAAAAAAGTTAAATAAAGTAAAAATTATACAGTACTGTTATAAGATAAATAAATGAATGCCTAATAGTTGTTTAGGCTTACTCACTATGCTTGTTAAACAGTTGTAGCTAGCGGCTCTCAGTTGTTCAAATTTTCATCATCACTGTTATTTTGCCTGAAACTTCCACAGTGGCATTTAAGGTCCTATATTAGTTATAGTTTTCAAGTTAACTGCTACCCTTTACCTTTAGCTCAGAAGAAAGAGGAAATTTCAAAAGCTGAAATTATCCAAATGATTATAGTGAAGGTGTATGGCGTTTAGATCAGGGCATTTCCTGAACTACCACAGCACAGGGTGGAACAGTGTTTTTAGTTTGAAAGATGAATACAGCCTAAATATGCAGGGTTAGTGTTAAACATGTGGGAATGAAACAAAACACAACTCAAGGTATTTTTGTGCTGAGGAAAGAACATTATAACATAGATCAGGAAATAATATGGGTATTGGCAAAAAAAAGCACTTGAATAAATGCAAGCTAGATAAGATAGATAACAAATACCATGGAGCAACACAGGCAAAGCAATAACATCTCTATGGGGACAAAGTTGGAACCCCACCAGAAAAGTTACACATTGACCCTTCAAGCTCGAGATCAAATGTAGACATATGATTTACAAACAGAAAAAGGGTCTTTACATTACACATGTATAGGTCAGCAGCCATCTGTGAATGTTCTTGTGAGAAAGAATGCTGATGTGGACCTTTGAATCCTATTTTAACAGCAGTCGGCACACCATTGTTTCAACCACAAGTCTCAGAGCACCAGTCCCCAGTGGATGTGCTGTAGGACGAGTGCGGTTGGCTTTCCCTTTGACTGATTGTGATTCTAATGTAAAAAGAGTGAACACAAGTTTGAGCAATGTACAGAAGCCCAGAGACATGCCTCTCCTCATCTGCTCTTATCACGAGCTGCTTCAAATTAACTAACTTGTTTTTACGATTATTGCGTAATGTATTTAGCTTAAGGCTCATTTCCTCCAAAGGGTATTGTGGGGAGGTGTTTCAAATGGCTACACTGACCTGGCTTGACCTGATTTTTTTATAATTATTATAATTATATTTTCTTTCTCTCTTTAATTTCTAAAAGTGGTTGTGGAATGGCCTGATTGTACCACATTTTTTTTTTAAAACATCTCTAAAATCTATTTTAATTTTATTTCTTTCCTCACAAATATTTATTTAAAAATCCAAATGATTCTTTAATTTTATTTAGAAATATGGATGTATTTAAAACATTGTCTGTTCCAAGCTAAATATAAGATGTATCGTTTCCAAGCTGTATGTATATGCAAATCATGAACCTTAGTAAATGATCTAATAAAAAATGTCATTGCAAAAGTGTGTTATTTTAAACATGTCACGATATGTGTAAACAGCACAAGGGTCTGTCAGAAAGAACCTTTATTTTGATATAACATTGGAACCGAAATGAACCTCATTTTTTTTGTGAGGTTACTAGGTAGACATTTTGGTGTATTTTAGTGTAATAATTACAGGTAAAAAAAATAAAAATAACCAAAACATGTAGCCTGTTTGATTTTCTGCTTGTCTTGCCATAGTAAGTAGCCATTATTGAAAGACTGCTGTAGTGGTCACCTTTTCATAATACTGTAGCTCGTAGTCCAGGATCACTCCATTGGGCTGGTCGGGCTGGGACCAGGAGAGGGTGATGCTATCCACTGTCCGACTGACCTGATGCATGATGGACACTGTGGAAGGAGCTGCAAACAGACAAAAATAGTGTGTTAAAAGTTATGAAAACACACCATGACTTTCCCTGCATCTTTAATCTTGCTGTAAATACTAGTTGGGAATCTGCGATGCCAGTAACATGATGTAAGGCAGTTTATCTTCAGAGAGAGTGGGCAGGATGGCATGTCGGAACGAAAAAATTTAAGTGCACCCATGGGATTCCCCAGTATCAACCTACACTTTTAATGCTGACTTAGAAATGTGATAATAGACCACCCTCTGAGAATACTGTGCATCTTTCACACTGCACTTTAAGGGGTGTAAAATAAGCCAGTGTTGTACATTTTATTTTATTTTAAGAGAATCATAATACCAGATTTAATGTCCTTCCCGTTAATATTTCACTCATGCGTGTGTGTGTATATATTTGTGCATGACAACATAATTCATTGCAGAATATGTTTAAGTTACTACATAATTTTGGCCTGTGCATCTGAATCCAAGATAAATATTTCTAGAGGAGCAGACGTCTTGCTACTATTTTGAAACCTCATGGGACAAAAGTTCTTTCGTAGACGTTGCTAAACCTGGAATAAAACAAAATTTCTCAGAGAAAGAAGAACGTTGTTTTAAAGAAACATTTGACGGCGATTGATTTTACAATAACAAAACAATCATTTTCAAATTAATCATTTACAGTATGGGTGGTCTTGACAAAATGTAAATACTTTAAATCTATAAATCTTTCATTTTGTACTAATTTACCAAATTTGGAAAGTACTTATTCCATCTACCCTTTCTGTGACTATTTATTTTATACCAGCAGAGACTATAACAATAATAATTACACATTAATTAGACTTTTAAAAAAACTAAGAAAGTTTTAATGCATAATGAGCAAATAGTTATCCTTTATAACTACTCCTAACCCTAACTCCTAACCCTATCTTTTGATTATTGTCATCTGCTTATTGTTCTTTTTTCATTGTTCTTTATTGTTCTTTTCTGAGCAGCCATGGTCAACCGAGTGTGAAAAAATCGAAGTTCTTCAACAACCATTACGATTCGTTCAGGCTAAGTGTAAGTTAACACAGGAGGGCACAGTGTGGGCCTGCAGCTCTGGGCCTGTCCCGCTAAGTGTCTGTGGAAGTGTGTGTGGAGGTGGGAGGGGCCCAGGCTCAGATTTATGACAGGGGCCTCCACTCATCTCCACACACAAACCGCACACGCCGTGGTTCCCCTGGTGCACCAATAAAGACATGTTCTCTATGGAAAGTCTACTGACTGGAAAAGCAGCTACGCCTCCCTTATTACTCTTACTATGGTGAATCTATGCTGTTGTAGCACTGAGCCTTTTCACTGGTGGAATTTATGTCTGCTATAAATCTGTAGTGCGTGAAGATAATTGGACAATTTATGTTATGTTAAAGCAGCTGGTATGACACCTGTTCTTCTAAAATAAAATGACTTTTCTCAGCCTTTAATTTAAAAACAAAGTTAGTGTGACAAAGTGCAAACAAAATAATAATAAGAAAAAAATATATAACTATATTTTCCTGAGTTATTACATTATTAAATCTATTATATGAAAACCAATACTTAAAATGGCTTGTAAAAAGATTGAGTTGTGTTTGGAAAGGCGTATCTAAGCAATATTCTCAATTACTAGTTTTTACCCTGATGCTGTTAGGCAGACCAATTCTGTCAGAAAGCCCAGACACTAATGCACCTTACAAAATAGCACTGACTTGGGAAGCACTTTAGGAAATGGGGGAGGGTGGGGGCTGTTTTTAAAGACAGTATTTGACATATGATATTTAAAACTATTTACTCTTATTATTTCTATTGCTGTTGTGACCTGGACCTGAATGCAGTGTTTCATTTCTTTGTATTTTTATACTGAAATGACAAATAAATTCTTATTCTGAATTAGTTTCCTGAGAAATTTTAACCTGAGAACTAACACAAAATGGAGGAAGACAGTGTAATCCCTCATTCCTCCAGCTGTGGTCCAGTGTATACTGCTGAAACCTTCTCCACATGGGAAGAAAGATTTATGGATAGAAAAATTGTCGGAGGCTGGATCCCTGGGACTTCCTACATCGCCCCACATTGACTGTAACATCTTTAAATATGAAAATTGAAAGTGTTTCATATGAAGTATTGTTGGATACCGAGTCTCATTAACCAATGTTCACCCATTACTGGCATAAAATAAAGTTTAGCTTGTTTTACTGCATTATGTTGTATTAGCATAGCATTATCCATTACACTTTATGTATCAGCCAATCTATCAAGCCTTGTCTGATCTCTCACCTGCAGAGATATTTATCTGTGGCCACAACAGATCACGTCTAACATAAATAATGAGCGTGAGTCACTGGGAGATATATAGCACATAGGTCTGTGGATAATAAATTGCTGTAGTGTTCTTGTGAGTGGAGCACTTAACACTGTGATGCCGTGTACCTCTGCTGCTTGAATACATTACAGGGCAGTCTTTCCTGAAGCCGGAGGTCCCATAATAAACACAGACGTATCCAGCTGGGACACAGGGGAATCTTCTCGGACACACTCCACACACAGTTTGTTTGTGCTCACAGGATGATGGCCTAATAAGGCAAACAGGGAGGCAGAGGGGAGCTCACGAGTATCCCATTACGGATATACACATATTCAGGAGTGCCACATGGCCGTCTCCTGCATACTATTTCCATTAAACACACGGTACAGCCATGACTGGAAACCTAACCCGAGGCAGAGAAACAAAGGCAGCTCATGTATTCATGCAGAGGGGATGGACACATGCCAACATAAAAGCACTCTGCGGGCACCACTGCGGACTTCTTCCTCTCTTAAAAGTATCCCTATTAAAAAAATAAACAGCTTGGACACTTAAGTGTTCACTGAAAATTGTCACTCAACGTAGAGGTACTATTACTTTAAAATAACAATTCATCATTCAGGGTTCAGTCACGCACAAACCCTATGGGGAAATCTAAAGATAAATATAAGGTGCTTTGTAAATACAACTGCAATAACTTAAAAATTATAAAGGTAAAAAAGGATTGGTATATTTTCTTCCTGCGTTTTATCATGTTTTACTGACATTACTGCTGTAAACTTCAGAGGGAGATTTTGCATATATATATATATATATATGCAAACTCTCCCTCTGTCCTAACTAAAATATTTAGTCGAAGGTCAGTGGAGCTATTTTTAAAATTTTCATCTGGCCAAGGGCTTGTTATTATTATTATGTTATTGTTAGTATGAATATATGTCATTAAGATAAGTGCTGTGGAAAGATACACAGCTATCACTGTCTGTTAAGCTAATGAGCCCATTGTAATATGTCGCGGGACAGGCCTATTATTCATTTTGGCATTTTTTTTAAATTAGTTATTCATACACACAAAACCTTTGTTATCTTCACTATCCAGGCGATTTACTCCAGAACATACAAACCAAATTCATATAATAATGAATTGGTCCTATATTAAAGGTTCACTGTGTGACTTGTCTGGTGGAGGGTCCGTCACCTGCTTGTCTCCATGGAGATGTGCCATAAACTTAAGAATCTCCATGGAGACTTGTGAGGCAAATTACAGGTGAGATTTGTGAAGAGGCGATTCTATTCACAAGAATGGATGTTTTTTAAGCTACTAAGCAACAGATAACACCTGTAGTTGAACAAATGCAAGACAGATAAGTTTAATACCATGCAGTGGACAGTTTAAACCAAAGCATTAGCTTTTCGATGGAGACAAACAGGTTGCACACTATTCAGAAAATGACACAGTGCAACTTTAAGGAAACATATCCAAAGCCAAGAACAGTAAAGTTTCCCATGTATGTTCATATTACAGCATATCAACTGCATGGAGCTATTTCCCTACATTTTGCATTGGAAACATAGCTGTATATGACTCCAGCATATAGCAAGAGTGTTGTATGAAATATTTATCATACGGAGAAAAGGCCATCCAGCTGTGCAGAATAGACCGAGCCAGTGCAGTCCATGCGTCTCAAGCTAAAGCTGACGTTCCACCAATTGACTGTGGAATGTGGTACCAGGCCAAGTCCCCGTTACACTTGAGTTAGGCCTACAGCACTGATCCACATATGAAAGCCATTTTACTACATCTAATTTATGTACTCCCAAACTACAAGTCCTTATTGTGTTCCCAATCTTCAAGCCTTGCCATTTTCCCTTCTTCAAGCTAATCTATAATTCAGAGGTTGAGTAAATATACTTGGTTTTCATTGTGTCAACAAGAGTCTAGAAGCTACACCGCTAAATATATGTTTGAGTTGTTTCAAGCCATTTTCTTTGTTGTTACAGTAATTATTTTTAAACCCTGTGGATTGCACCCTATTAGGACAATTAGATGTGTAAAACAATATTGTAAAAGTTTGTTTTGAGCACTGTACAGCACTGAGAACTATATCCACAGTCATATCGCTTGGTTTTATCTATGAATGCTCGATCCTGTTTAGGTTACAATGTCAAGTTACAATGACAAGTACATGTATTGTAAGTACATGATTAAATTAGCTGCTTTAACCAATAAGATAAATTGCACTTGTATTTTATAGCTTTCCCATAAGATAGACAAAAAGGTATTCACAATGGAGGCCACTAGTCAAAACTACAGATAACAAACAGTCACAACAACATTCCTCGCTCCACACAAACCTTAAAGGCTTATAGAAAATCACAGTTGTAATCAAATTAAATGGTAAATATTGTAAACGAAATCTTCAAGGTTCTATATTACATGGTGTAATTGTGCGGATGGGAGGCCCCAGCTGTTGTTAAAGAATAGGGTTTCAGGGCACAGCCAGGGATCTGATATGAAGGACTTTGGAGTGCTGGGGAGTCTATTGTAGCACAGCACTTTGGCCTTGTACCAAAACAAGAAGATAAAAAGACTTGTTTTTGAAGAATGTCGCTAATAGATGTTTTACTGCAGTGTTTTAGCAGCCAGTAACTTCACCCAATCTAATAAATGTGTTATTTAGACAGTTTGACTCATTCAGATCCAACAAGCTTTTTACAAGGCAGCATTCTGGGGCTTTTATCCAAAGGTTACTCATGATGTTACTCTTTAAACCTGCTTTTTGTTCTAAAGCTGGTATTTTAAACTTTTAAAAAGCTTTTAACATTTAGCTTTATATACTGCATGCGTTGAAATTTTAGCTTGGATGTTAGTTTTAATGTTAAATGTTTAAGGTTAACAAAGTGGCATGTATCATAAAGACAGCAAAATGCGCCATATTGTAACTTGTGACTTTAAAATTGTACTATTATAGTCTTATTTAATCATATCTTTAAATATGGATATATTTTATTTAACTTGCCACAAATAATTTCTGTGCCTCATAATACACATATAGATGACTGAAAACTTCAACATGAGTTATACTATAAATAAATATCAAATAATTCAGTTATTATTTTTCTTTATTATTTTGACATACAGTTGTGCTCATAAGTTTACATACCCTGGCAGTATTTATGATTACTTTGCCATCTTTCAGAGAATATGAATGTTAACACAAAAACTTTTCTTTCACTCATGTTTAGTGCTTGGGTGAAGCTATTTATTATCAAACAACTGTGTTTACTCTTTTTAAATCATAATGACCACAAAAACTACACAAATGACCTCATAAATTCTGCCAGGGTATGTAAACGAGCACAACTGTGAGTAATAATTTCCAAAATTCAAAACAAGATTTGAGTACCATAACTCAAGAAGTACTAGAGCCAGTTTGAATTTACTATAATGATATGGCCCAATTAGTAACATGTATTTTTGAAGACAAAGAAAGGAGATATCAGGAGAAAGTCAAAACATATAAATCTGTTTTTTGTTTGCACTGTAAAATTTGTTTCCTCCCCGTACCTTTTCTCTGAGGGCCCAAAGCACAGTACTGTCCCAGCGGCCTCCTAAAATGCCTGCTGCCCCTTCACTCTCTCCCCATCTCCTCCTTTATGAGTGGCGCTCTGAGCCGTCTTAAAGGGAGAGGTTCGTATTTGCATGTACTTCTCGTGCACTGGCAGCCTGCCCTTCTCCCTCAGCTGCAAAGGATTGTGGGTTTTACATCTATAAAGATTTTCCAGCGCAGTAAAGCTACAAAAGTAAGATTTGTGTTCATCAAGCTTAAAGCCATCTGGTAAAAAGCCGGGGGTTGTGACACAGCGGTGTGCTATAAGCTAATTCCAAAATAGGCAGTTCAGGAAGTTTGACATACTAGCAGAGGTTATGGTTTAGCGCTAAGTTATACCAGTTTACAAGTCAAATAAGTTCCACGTATGCAGAAGAGGAAACCCTGTGGCTACTGAGAGTCTGTCAAAGAACTTACAGCTGGATTTTACCTTCTCTATTTCTTTGTCATAGACTTTAAAGAAGGTTGTATAGTAGCTTTATAATTGTAACTAGTTTTGATCAACTTGCCAATACAGACCAGATTATTGAACATTAATTATATCTTTGTACGTTTACGTTTAATTTTTACGGCATGAATACTGTGACGTTCATGGTGCGTTCAGACCTGTGATCCTGGTTTGGTCCTGGTTTGAGCTTTGTTTAGTTTTGAGTTGGCCTTGTTGCAGTCCTGGTTTGGTCTTGATTTGGTCCACATTTAGTCCAAATCAAGTCCCAAATTGGAAGTAGTATAATTATGGCTGTAGCAAAATCAAAAGATGGATAGAGTGCAATCTCTACTTTAGTCCATCTTGTGCTTATGACGATAACCGGTGCATGCTTTTAGGTTTAATATGTTATACAAACTCATAAACATGAAATAAAAGCTGCAGTGATCCTGACAGCCTGTCCTTTACGCCTGAAGTCTACATGTCTATGTTTTTAATGAGATGGAAGAAGATAAAATCGAAAATCAAGATCGATCAACATGGAGGAAATAATCGTGATTCTTTTTTTTCCCATATTGTCTAGCCCTAAGTGTAATTGTCATTTGCCATTTAGGCATATGGATAAGGTGTGAAGGGCTTCACCATGAAACATCACATTGTGGTGTTATTAATATAATGAAAACTGGGAGCTCCAAAGAACAGCAGTGCAGATCTGTTTACCTTTCCAACTGCATTAGAGTCTGAGAGCAGCACAATGTAATCTGTGTTTTATTTCCCCATGTGAGTGAATTAGGGCCCACTTTGTATATAGCGACATTCATTTTTCTATGAGGCTACAAATTGTATTCAATGCTAAACATGGCTGTTTCTATATTGACTGGAACAAAACAAATGCACATACATTGTTACACAATGAAGAAACAGATTGGTCATATATTCACAGGGGACTGATCTGATTTGAACAAGCTCACTGTTCACACAGGGATTTACTTTTTGAGTTTAAAAAGTGCTCTGGGGAAAGCTGGACTCTGTTTAATCAGTAAACTGTTTTTCTGCTTTCAAACAACTTCCAAACTGGCATCTGTAATGGGAACGCTACACAAACCACAGATTGCATGTCAATATCCTACAAAGGCAACAAAGAGGTGCAGCATTCTTGTCTTTCTCCTTGGCCAATGACATGAAAAATACTCTTAGTGAATTCCCATAGAGGTTCTTGTTCACTGTAGGCGAAAAGCTGGCCCAAAAAGAACACGAGTAAAGGCCAAAAAGTTATTTCCGACCAGTGTTGGACAACCCCTGGACCATGTCAACATTTAAATAACTCTGCAGCTCACTGTAGGGGGGACGTTATCACTGACGCCAATTTCAACATTTAGAAAAACAAAATACAGGTAAAAGAATAGACTCTTTTTAACTTGCTGCATTTTATATCATGCTGTGTTGCGTAGCCAAGGTTATATTTTGGCTACAATTCTCATTAGCCAAGAACAACAAAGTCCAAGCAGCGATTTAAAAGTCAAAGTAATATTAGTGGGACTTTGCAAGATCTGTTTGCAATCAAAAATAAAATATGTAAAATGTAGGGCTGTTTTAAAACTCCTGGAACATTCCACTTTTTAAAATTTGATAATGTTTTGCATTCAGATTTGGCATCATATCATGCTTTGTTATAGGCTAAAATATCAATAGCCAGGTCAAATTCAGATCTGAATAATAACAATATGTATTAGGAAAAGTCCAGTATTGCCATGTCTAATTAAACATGATTCAGGCCCTATGAAAAAAGTGGATATGGTTACACAAAATCACTCCCCCATTTTGCTGTGGAAGTGCATTCCACATGTGCCCCAGTTCTTTTTCAAGTTATGACTTTTGGCTTAAGCAATCCGAATGGCGCTTTAACTACAGAGTACGAGGCTTCTGCGATGAGCGGCGCACAATGGGGAAGGATTACAAAAGATCATCTGTGCTTATAAAGTTCCTGACCTCAATTTACACATAAAACCTTAGAGGGATGAGGGGAGATGGCATGTGAGAGAATCCAGGTTACATTAAAAAGAGAGGTATTAGTGACATATGAGCAGGCCTAGGGAAGAACAGCTTGTTGTGCTATAAACTCCAGACAGTTGTAGGAGAGTCGCAGCAAACAATGACTCTGTGTTTCCAATAGCCTTAAAAGGAATCCGTAATCTGCATGCCACCACAGGAATTTCAACTAGAGCTGAATGATTTTGGAAAAATGTCTAATTGCAATTTTTTGGACAAACATTGCAATTATGGCCATTTTTTTCGATTCATGTTGTCATCGTATGATTCTATAAACATATCCAGTGTTATGAACATATGAGACAAACCTGAAATATGAAATGCTAAACTTATGCAGGAATAATACATGCATTTCAGAATATTTTTGTATAAACATGGTAAGACTGGATAATTTAGTGTTTGTAGAGGAGATTTGCACCACTAACATTTTATATTTTTCTTTTCCATCTTCAAGGCACACAAAGTGCTTTAAATCAAGAAACCACTCTCCCTTTCACAAACGCACTCATACACCAGTGTACACAGACTCTAGGGGTTAAGTGTCTTGCCCAAGGACACAACAGCTGAGCATTCATCTGTGGGAGCTACAATTGCACAATGTCGAGAGCAGGACTGAAACCGCCACTTTCACATCAGTTAAGAAACACTCTACTATCTGAACTACCGTGATTTAGATTGGATAGCGATATATTTTTCAGTCCAACCCAATATACTTTGAAGGAAGACAGACCTTGTTAGAACAGTTAGAATCCATTTTCCTAATTGGATAAGGTAGATTTATAAGCAAATGAAAATGAACACTTGGTTTTGCTGTGACCCCTTTTTGTTTTACCATCTTACTTTTACTGTGTTCTCCTAATGAGTTTGCATGTAAAAAGTAAATAGATGAGTGCAGTAAAGCGTGGTCAATTACTGAAACATTTTGCTATAACTCTAATGCACTCAGAGATAATGAATTGTGTGGCCACATTATGATCCGTTTTACAGCCCACTGGTCCAAAAGATCATGGCCTTTTAACCCACATTTGTATGCAGGCGATGTGCATTCATCCTACTCTGTTGAAAGCTCATCAGCCCCGCAAACCCCAAGCAGAAGGATGAAATGCATTAATGTACACAGAAAAACACACTCGCACAATGCTGATGAATTATTTACAAACTGAAGCAATTAGTTAACTCATTTTTGAGGGACTAATTGGCTTTCAGGGAGTCATCAATGGAGTAATTTCACATATGTATATATTTTTTTTTCCTTTGCAGCTTTGATAAACAAATGCCACTATAAATCATATATATTTCTGTTCGCTCCCCCCTCTTCTTAAACATATCCATATCATCCATTAACATTAGAGCAGACCATTTTGGAAATTATTTTATGACAAGCATTTAAGTGGGAAATAATATCAAAAGACTAGCTCAGAGTTATGATTGTATTGCAGTTTGTACAATTAGTATCATTTCTAATGGATAACTGCCATCTTCTTTTGAAAGTTCATACTTCACAATGATTGGTTAAATCCACCTGTCACTCACTCACATGACAGAGACTGAGAAATAGGAGGAGCCAATGGAGAAAAGTGTCTGTGTTTGAAGGTCCTATATTACATACTCTTAGGAGCTTTAAGCCATGTTATAATGTTGTTACCTCCTCAAAAACATACGTGGAGTTGTGTTTTAGTTCATTCACACGTGTTTTTTAGATAACCCCGATTTATTAGTCTGTCTACATCCCCAAAACTCAAAATGCTCCAGTCCAACTTTTGGTATCGTCAAGCTGTAGTTTTCAAGTTAACAGCTCCTTTTACCTTTAGTTCTGTAGAGACAATTTCAGGTCTGAAATCATCCAGATGATTCAAGTGAAGGTGTATGGAGTTTAAAAACAGTGGCGCACTTCCTGTATTACCACGTGACATCACAAGGGGGAGTACAGTATTTTCTGTTTGAGAGAAGAACTCAGTCTAAATATGCTCCAGATATGTTTTGATGAAGATACAACATTATAACAGAGATGAGAAAACAGTGTAACATGAGTCCTCATGGGAAGCAGTATTAAACATAGAAGCACTGAATCACAATATGACAAAAACAATTTAATTTTTACTGCCATATCGCCCGGTCATTTGAAAAATCCAGATTTCATTTAAACTATAGTGAATACTTCAGCACAGTGTAAAACAGGAATATAGCAGATGCTCATTTTATAATTTCACTGCAGTTTGTTAAAAGTGACCATTTGGTTTGAAGTATAAAATAGCTGCTGTCTCATCTGTGTGAGTGTGAAGAGGAAGGTTTTCTGCAGCTCTGAGTTCAGGTGCACACAGAATGACCCACTAGCATCCACATATGTGCTTCACTTAACACTCTGTCACTGTCACGCCACCCGCCATGACACCCCTGCTCCTCCTGATAATGATGTTTCCTGCTCATTTAGATCCATTAATAAGCACTGTCTTTAATAAGTGCTGGGAGAATCACTTGTAGAACCTCAACTTCTATAGTGAACATGAAGGAAGTTTGTGGAGAATGCTTAGTTACGCACCATTTTACAGATTTGACCAATAATGTCAATATTTAGGGGAACAAAACTGAAAATGAAAAGGAAGTAAGGAAGTAAACATTTTGAGGTTAAGGTTAAAGTATGTTTGACGTGTGATTTTGTATGATTCTCTAATTTTGACTTAATCTGATAGGATTATAACTATTGCAAATATAAATTATAGTATAACAATCAAGAAGTTAGTGAAGATAAATTGAAAAATATGTTGAAAATTACAGGAAGTAGAGTCTACAACATACTCGTGGCATCACATTAGGGAAAATTCTATCCAAAATAAAGGTATTTTTTATATTTGTATTTGTCAGATAATAATTTCTGTGTACATTAGATGTGTTTTGCTTGGTAACAGTTGTTGAATTCCCTAGTATGAGGTCAGAATTTCCAAGTACGAAGTAAAATTATAAACCAAAAAAAAAAAACAGTAAAATTGGGGAAACGAGTGTGAAATTTTTTTTTTTTTTTTTTTTTAAATTAAATATAATGATCTTAAGTGTGTTTTAATAAAATGCCATAGGCACTTAACGGTGCACTCTGTCCTCTGCATTTGACCCATCCTTAAATGCCAGCTTGGGCAACCAATTAGCTAAATGTTGTGTGTAGGTAAGTTTAATAATATGTCTAGTTAATCCAGACTTATATAATGCCTCTGCTCCTGCTAACATATGAAGGTTTTGCTGATGTAACAATATAATAGTTACAAAACTGCTCTATAAATGATGAATCAATATAACATTCCACTGGCCTCGACTAAACCCATGCTTATAACACTGACACTGTCCCAGAACAGCATTATCCAGCCTTGATTTCTGGAACATCCTGGCATTGCCCTCTGGCTCCAAACAAGTGGAGTGGCACACACTATCCCTCTAACCTGCACTACATGCAGAGAACTGGAGAATTTGGAGAATAATTAAGCCATAAATCTTCTCCAGAACATATGAAAAGACCGCAAATGATTAAACCCCCACCTCGCAGGAAATGTGGTTCACTTCCTCAATCAGTTCGCCTGATAAGAAACCAATTGACTGGCCCTGGTTCTTGATAGCATGGCCAGGCTGAAGAGTTCACCTTGAGTTAATGGAACGCCAAACAAATATGTCCTTTAGAATCCAATATAACCAGCTATCAAATGCAATGTGGTTCACATAGGCTAACTGCCCATCTGTATCTTCTGTGTAATGTAATATTTTTCAGGTAGTATTGAAGGAAATGTTATTTCAGCACATATAGTGATAAACATGTTATGGGACTAACTAACAAACCTGGAAACCAAACTGGAAAAATATGAGACAAAACGAGATAAACCCTGCTAGCTAAGGTTCATACCAGAGCTAAATCAGATCTAAAGTCAGCATAATTATTCATGGTTTTCAGGCACAAAGATTCCTCCTTGATTTGAAGGATTTGGAATGACAAGCCATGAATACAGTTTTATCTGCGTTTGGAATAGTTCTGAGATATTTGGGTTTAGAATCCTATAATTATATGGAGATGATATCTACACAATCTATATAGTCAATATTTGCTACTATTGGAATTAACTATAAATGTTCATATTGTGTAGCCCAGCGAAGAAAACACTCATGGTTTCCAGGCATAATTTGTTTGTGAATGTCTACAGGCAATTTTGTAAGCAATGAAAGGCTTTCAAAGGCCAACTCTTCCTCTTATAAACAACATTTAGCCATGACTACCATGCATCCGCTCCAGTCGCTCTAATCACAACCATGCTATTGAGATGTATTGGCAGTTTAAACATAGGTTTGGCAGTCCATAACCGTAACCCAGTGCTCGCTGACATGTTTGACATATGGGGCAGCTCAAAATATAGGCTATGTGTGAGTTACCCATCTTTCCAGTTAGAGTTCTTAAATTGTATGGAGGAAAAGTGGCAGGAGAAGTGCATTAGTGTGTATTCTCCCTGTGAATGATGAGGAGTGACAGTCTGAACTTCATGGCACAGATGCGGTTACAATTTTCACTTTAGAGGATAATAAATGTAAGCCAACAATAAGGCTTGGAGACCATGGAGAAAGTCTGTGGTTGATTTTTTTTTTTTTTTTAAATCACAGAATTGACTATTTTGGTAAATCGGTCCATCCATCCATCCATCCATTTTCTTCCGCTTATCCGGGGCCGGGTCGCGGGGGCAGCAGTCTAAGCAGGGGCTCCCAAGCTTCCCTCTCCCCGGCCACTTCCTCCAGCTCCTCTGGACGGACCCCGAGGCGTTCCCAGGCCAGCCAATAGACATAGTCCCTCCAGCGTGTCCTGGGTCTTCCCCGGGGCCTCCTACCGGTGGGACATGCCCGGAACACCTCCCGAGGGAGGCGTCCAGGAGGCATCCGGACCAGATGCCCGAGCCACCTCAGCTGGCTCCTCTCGACGTGGAGGAGCAGCGACTCTACTCCGAGCTCCTCCCGTGTGACCGAGCTCCTCACCCTGTCTCTAAGGGAGCACCTGGCCACTCTGCGGAGGAAACTCATTTCGGCCGCTTGTATCCGCAATCTTGTCCTTTCGGTCACTACCCAGAGCTCATGACCATAGGTGAGGGTAGGAACGTAGATTGACCGGTAAATCGAGAGCTTCGCCTTTCGGCTCAGCTCCCTCTTCACCACAACGGTCCGATGCAGCGACTGCATTACTGCCGACGCTGCACCGATCTGACTGTCAATCTCACGCTCCATCCTCCCCTCACTCGTGAACAAGACCCCGAGATACTTGAACTCCTCCACTTGAGGCAGAGACTCCCCACCCACCCGGAGAGGGCAATCCACCTTTTTCCGGTCGAGAACCATGGCCTCGGATTTGGAACAGCTGATTCTCATCCCAGCCGCTTCACACTCGGCTGCAAACTGCCCCAGTGCACGCTGCAGGTCCTGGTTCGATGAAGCCAACAGGACAACATCATCCGCAAAAAGCAGCGATGAAATCCTGTGGTTCCCAAACCGGACCCCCTCCGGCCCCTGGCTGCGCCTAGAAATTCTGTCCATAAATACAATGAACAGAACCGGTGACAAAGAGCAGCCCTGGCGGAGTCCAACATGCACCAGGAACAGGTCTGAATTACTGCCGGCAATGCGAACACAGCTCCTGCTCCAGTCATACAGGGACCGGACAGCCCTTAGCAAAGGGCCCCGGACCCCATACTCCCGAAGGACCCCCCACAGGGCACCACGAGGGACACGGTCGAATGCCTTCTCCAAGTCCACAAAACACATGTGGACTGGTTGGGCAAACTCCCATGAACCCTCGAGCACCTGATGGAGGGTGTAGAGCTGGTCCAGTGTTCCACTACCAGGCCAAAAACCACACTGCTCCTCTTGAATCCGAGGTTCGACTATCAGCCAAACTCTCCTCTCCAGTACCCTGGCATAGACTTTACCGGGGAGGCTGAGGAGTGTGATTCCCCTATAGTTGGAACACACCCTCCGGTCCCCCTTTTTATACAGAGGGACCACCACCCCGGTCTGCCAGTCCAGAGGTACTGTTCCCGACCGCCACGCGATGTTGCAGAGGCGTGTCAGCCAAGACAGCCCCACAACACCCAGAGACTTAAGGTACTCAGGACGGATCTCATCCACCCCCGGAGCCTTGCCACCGAGGAGCTTTCCGACCACCTCAGTGACTTTGGCCAGGGTGATGGACGAGTCTGCCTCTGGGTCCCCAGCCTCGGCCTCCTCTTCGGAGGACGGGATCAAGGAGATCCCCAAAGTATTCCTTCCACCGCCCGACAACATCCTCAGTCGAGGTCAGCAGCTCTCCCCCCGCACTGTAAACAATGTTGGTGACGCACTGCTTCCCCCTCCTGAGGCACCGGACGGTTTGCCAGAATTTCCTTGGGGTCATCCGATAGTCCTCCTCCATGGCCTCCCCGACCTCCTCCCAGACCCGAGTTTTTGCCTCTGCCACCGCCCAGGCTGCAGCACACATGGCCCGACGGTAGCCCTCCGCTGCTTCAGGAGTCCCCCGAGCCAGCAAGGCCCAGTAGGACTCCTTCTTCAGCTTGACGGCATCCCTTACTTCTGGTGTCCACCACCGGGTTCGGGGATTGCCGCCGCGACAGGCACCGCAGACCTTACGGCCACAGCTACGAACGGCCACATCGACAATGGAGGCCGAGAACAAAGCCCACTCGGGCTCCATGTCCCCGGCCTCCCCCGAGATCTGGGAGAAGCTCTCCTGGAGGTGTGAGTTGAAGGCCGCACTAACAGAAGGTTCCGCCAGACGTTCCCAACAGACCCTCACGATACGCTTGGGCCTGCCAGGTCTTTCCAGCTTCCTCCTCCACCAGCGGACCCAACTCACCACCAGGTGGTGATCAGTTGACAGCTCTGCCCCTCTCTTCACCCGAGTGTCCAAGACACACAACCAGAGGTCAGATGACACGACAACAAAGTCGATCATCGACCTCCGGCCTAGGGAGTCCTGGTGCCACGTGCACCAATGGACCCCCTTGTGCTCAAACATGGTGTTCGTTATGGACAAACTGTGACTAGCACAGAAGTCCAATAACAGAACACCGCTCGGGTTCAGATCAGGGAGGCCGTTCCTCCCAATCACCCCTCTCCAAGTGTCACTGTCGTTGCCCACGTGGGCGTTGAAGTCCCCCAGTAAAACAACGGAGTCCCCAGTCGGTGCACTGTCCAGTACCCCTCCCAGAGACTCCAAGAAGGCCGGGTACTCTGCACTGCTGTTTGGCCCGTAGGCCGACACCACAGTGAGAGACCTGTCCCCGACCCGAAGGCACAGGGACGCGACCCTCTCGTTCACCGGGGTGAACTCCAACACACAGCGGCTGAGCTGTGGGGCGATGAGCCCACACCAGCTCGCCGCCGCTCCCCGCGGCCAACGCCAGAGAAATGGAGAGTCCAACCCCTCTCAAGGAGTTGGGTTCCAGAGCCCAAGCTGTGGTGGAGGTGAGGCCGACTATATCTAGCCGGTAACGCTCGACCTCCCGCACTAGCTCAGGCTCCTTCCCCCCCAGCGAGACTAGCTCTGGGGACATTCATGTCCCCAGAGCTAGTCTCCATGTCCGGAGATCCGGTCGCTGAGGCCCCCGCCTTCGACTGCCGCCCAGATCTCTCTGCACCCAGCCCCTATGGCTCCTCCCGCGGATGGTGGGTCCAGGGGAGGGCGGTCCCACGTCGCTCCTTCAGGGGAAAGGCCCGGCCACCAGGCGCTCGCCCACGTGCACCCACCCCAGGCCTGGCTCCAGGGTGGGGCCCCGGTACCGCCCTTCCGGGCGACGTCGCTGACCTCGTTCTTTGTCTCAACATAGGGGCTTGTGAACTGCTCTTCGTCTGGTAAATCGGTGTAATTTTTATATACAGCAGAGTAGACATCAGTGTAAAATATATATATAATGTATATAAATACACAAAAATAACATTATTAAAGATTATTTCAGTGCTAAACGTCAAAGGCAAACAAACTGCCTACAGGAAAAACTGTTTCCATCTCATCTAGGACAATTTGTGCAAATGCTTGCGGTGTGATCTAGACAACCTAAATTCAATTTTGAAATTACATTTAAGCCAGATCTGATTTATGTCCCAACTTCAGCAACACAAGTGTGATGTTTGTAGAGTACAGTAGTTCTGTAGTGTCTTAAGTCCTCCAAAATACACTGTATATACTGGGCTTGCTGATAACAACACAGGCCTTGTAAAAACTATTAGGAGCAGGGCTGTGAAATAAAACCGCATAACATCAAAGTCGATTTCTTTTTTTAACTTTCAGTGTAATGTGTAATATTGCCTCTAGTGAATTATTGCCAACAACAATGGTTGTCTTGTTGCCCTGCATCTAGACCTGGCCACTGTCCCAACATTACTCTTCCTAAGGCCTATAGCTTCTATGATCTCCTGTGACTGGTGCCCCGAAAGATAATTAAAGAATAATGAATAGAAGAAATTAGATTCATTTGTTTGTAAATCATATTATGTGTCTAGAATAGATACAATTAATTCCATGGATCTCAATTAATTTGAGTCCAAGAAACTGCATGGCCAACTGTAAAATCTAGTCAAGGGGGCATTTTAAACCTGCTGCATACACAGCACAGTGAATTCTGGGAAATTGTCATATGCTCAGCAGACTCAAATGCTATTCATTGCTCTCCTTTGTACAGTGTGTAATCAAGCACTGCCCTTTCCAGGCCAATCACATCCTTTATCAACTGTCGCCAGTCACCTACAGAGCGAGGAGGAGCCCTCTGGGTATTGTATTTGATAAAGAGACTGAGAAGTTTGAGGCACTGCATGACTTAACTCATACAATAGTAGTTTTTACTCTGGTTATGGGTACAAATAGTAATAGTATTGATAAAAGTAGTTTGAAGGAGTCGTATTAATAGCAGAAAACGTTCTATTTTGGCATCACGTGTGTCACATGAACCCAATGCAGAATTTGGGTGCAAGTGTTCCTGCAAGAGAAAAGGTTACTTGCGGGTTGGCACATACTTGTTCATAAATAATGAACATTCTCGCCTACTTTCATTTCATATAGTCATTCTCTGGAGCTGCTTTATTCAACAATAAAGCAGCTCCAATAAAAACTGACACTCCCACAGATTCACTTAGATCTACACCCTCTGGTCCGGTTATTGTAATTAACATACTTGTAGTGTACACCTATTTATTGACTGTTGTCTTTGTTTTCCTCAATCTCATGCTCTGTCTCACCATAAAAGAGAGAGGCACAGTACTGCCCAAGGTAATTAGGAATGACATGATGTTTATGTAACCTCCAAGCCTCACCAACCAGTTGCAATTATGGGCTCCCGTTCCCTTTGACCCCGACGCACCACAAAACACTGCAGCCCCGTGTACGAGGAGCTGGTTTCGCAGGGTGACGGCGACTGGTGGCGAGGCTAAACTAGGGCCAACTATGAGGTGAGTTCTTTTCACAGCTCCGAGTTTTGTCCATCTAATATGAGTTGACGGGACACTTCGGAGAAACCCAACCACCCCCGCCCTTGGATTTCCGCCAGGGCCCTATCGGCTGGAGTGAGACGGAGAAGTCAGAGGGGTGGTATAGCTGGGGTGGTGGCAGATTTTTTGTGCTGCAGTGAGAAAGAGTGAAGGAAGGGGGGCCATTACTACGCTTTACTGCACTCAGAGGTCCTCATTAACCCTCCACACCAGTGACTCAAATCAAAACAGACAATAAAAAGGAGGTGGCCATCGAAATAAAGGTCCTCAGTTAGAATGCAAGCGGGAGAGCTGGCATTGTAGCACACAACTTAATGAAGCTTTACTACTGCTACACAACTTGAAAAGAATCTGACTTGTGCTATGTGTGCTACCAGTGGGCACTGATTTAAAACTGTGTGATAATTTTGTAAAGCTTAGGAAACTGTGTCCACTAAAATTGCAAATAGCCTTGATTTTCAAACAGTGAGCCAGGAAACACTGGTGTGCCTTTAGGATTCACACATGGATTTAATGGAACAATTTACTATTTTGGAGTGTCCTGAGGAAACTTGTGCCGCAAAGAAGCAAAACACATGGAGAAAATTCACAATCTGAGTTTATTAAATAGATCTTTTTCAACCAAAAAGTGTGGGTAGCATATATAAATTTAGTTATAGGATTATAAGAGATGACAAGCACTTTATAGTTTAGTTCTTTATTTGAAGGGACAATGTACAGAGACATTAAGATCATAAAAACAGATGTGTGAGATTATAAGAGCAAGATTATAACTAAGTAGTTTCTACCTGCAGTCCATACAGCTATTGCCAGTAGAATGCAAAGCTACTGTGGTCTATCTATGTTGATTGTCTGAATAGTAAGTTCAGCCATGGATGCAAAAATACTTCATCTTTAGCATTTTCTTTTGAGTACTTTGCTGAGTAAAAATTATGAGACATAGAGTATATCATATAGTGACTCAATGTTTATTCTAATAATCTATTAAAATATACTTTATTTGAGAGAAATTGCATTAATTTGTTTTAATTCTATGTTATTAATGCTCTTTTGATCATTTCTACGTATATTTAGAGTTCCCACATTTCTTTTTTCCAGTCCACAGCTCATCAGCGCCCAGGGCAACAGAGCCTGGCACAGCAAGTGATGCATCACACAGAGACAATTAAAGAGCGAATCAATGCAGCCGTCTCAGTAAAATAATTAGAGACTGGCCTCACATCCCCTGTAATAATAGAGTGCTGCAGTGCGGAAAATGAATATGAATTTTGCACTTCTGTTTTGTTGTCTCCAAGTTATATTTGTTGTTGTTTCTTTTGAGCCAATGGGCATCCTGTTTCCATAAATATAGTTTGAGTTTTGAAAAGCGGCTGTAATTACTATCTTTTTGTTCTTACTGTTTCAAAAAAAAGGGAGAAAATTTATTGAAAACAAATGTTGAAAACACACTAAGTTTGTCACACATATCTGGGGAGGCAGATGATTTATAAAGATTTACATTGCACTACTCTTCGAAAAACACCTCCCGCTCTATCCTCTGCAAAGCACTTCTTAATTACTTATTTGCTTACTTGTTGACATTTCTTTGCAGATAGCTGACCTACATCTTCAGAGGTTATAATACTCCCTACAAGTTGCCAGATTAACACAATGCTACTGCAGTGTGTTAAGAGTTCATGTCTCAGTGACGTCATATCTGTACTGATGGTAAATAAACTTTATAACTCTTGGGCTGCTTGAATTATTTAGATAACACTGATGAGAGAAGAAAAGTTATAATTTCTCAATCATAAAAAGCCTGACTACAAATAACAGACAAGTCTTTTAAGTGACAGCACATAATAACAGCTTTCTTGTCATAACAAATAATTTTGCACCATACCATATTTGCTCAATCCACACACTATTTTCCATTACTCAAATCTAGGACGACAAGAATAACATGCCTATCGAACTGTGGATTTTGTGTACTGCTGTATGATGTACAGAAATGTAACCTATTTTTGAAGGGAAGTGAACCATACAAAGTGAGAACAGACATGACACAGACCAAAGCTACACTCCTCACTCAGTCGCCCGATGATGAGGTCAGTGTACAGACCCACAGCCATCACAGCTCATCGGTCACATCATCAAGCGCTCACTACATCTAGTTCTCCAGCCCTGCATCTGCATACAACAACACACAAGAAAGGCCACTCTATGCAGTTTATATGAGCTGGTGGAGTGGCTGCCAGGCCTTCTGTGAATCTGGACTAAACCAAGATATAGAAAAAACAGTGGCCAGTAAGGAATGGCCTAATCTAGGACCACAACAGGTGTAAACTAGGACAAACTAGGTCTAAAATAAGAATATGGAGAGGAATCTGACTGCCTAGGCTTGGTCAATACTACATTAAACCTATCAGGGACTACAGGGACTAGCCACGACAATATTAACAGTTAAAGGTAGAATGTCTGCTATCTGCATGTCTCCATATGTATGCTATTACTTTTCGTAGAATGTTCCACAATATGGCTTTAAAACTATCTATATGGATGGAGGCCTTAGCCAAGTTATGGGTCAGAGCTGTGGAAAGGTGGCACTGTAAAAATGCATGTTTTACAATCTGTGTGTGTGCCTTTACACCTGTAATGAAATAACTGCAAGATGGATGAATTTGTTAGTAGATTGTGAAACATTTTAGGAAAAGAAATATCATATCTATGTAGAGGGGTGTGTTCACAGGACTAGAACACCACCAAGCCAAATCTACATAAGAACTCAAACTGGGCTCAAACTAGGACCAAGTGTGGACACACCTTCAGTATTACCCAGATTTTAAGTCTGTACTAGGACACATATGTTAACTAGTAACTGGCTAATTATTCTAATCAAATACTGACCATTGTACGCTGGAGTAGTTGCAGAGATGTTGTAATAGAAAAAGAACAGGCTAAATTATATTCAGACATACAGAAGACAAAAGTACAGAGCACATGGGGAGGATAAAGTGCGGTTGCAGACAGATGGGCCCACTTACCAGCCTGGTTCGTGGTGATGTTGACTGAGGCGTACTGGGGGGAGTAGGGGCTCTGGTCTGACACCCCGTTGACAGCCTGGACTTCAAAGGTGTACTGCGTGTGGGCCAACAGGTCACTGATGTAGACCCTGGACTCGGTCAGGCCCAGCTGACGGGGCACAAACTGGACATTATCCCCACAGCGGGTGCACCCTCCACGTCCTCCGCCACAGCTCTTACAGATGATGTTAAAAACCACATCCTCACGGCCCCCTGAATCCCTGGGAGCCATCCACTCCAGCATCACAGAGGTCTCATTCACGCTGGAGATGACGTTCTGGGGGGCTGAGGGTACAGCTGTAAAACAAACAAACAACAAACTGATGTGCAATAATACAAAAACATAAAAAAAAATAGTTATAAAGAATTGTTTTGAATAAAGAACATAGATATTGTATTCCTTTTTATCTGTCAGAGTACCCTCATCATTTGACCAGGACTGGGACTAGCATAAATCATGTAACTGCGAGTTTCTGAGTGGGAAAAAACAAAAACAACCTTAAGAGCTGATACTATATTAAAATGCATTTATTATAATGAATAGATCAATAAAAAAAAACAAGATAAAACTAAGCAATGGAAATTCTGGTAGAAAGATGAGTTTTGTGGAATGCAAATTAGAGAATGTGAAATGATGTGGCATAAAAAGATTTACGAGTAGTAGTACTAGCAGTAGTAAGAGTCATTTTGGAGAGAAGAGTTAGCACATTGATTGGCTGTGCAGAAGTTGAATGCTTGACTATTGCTTGTTAAGATTGTAATTTTTGTGTTATTGAGTGAATGGGGCAATACAGACACGGGGCAGAACAAACAGCTCATGAAAATTGAAACTTCTTAAGCTCTTGGCTCGATATGCTCCTTCAGCCTCTAACAGCCTCTTCCCTTGAGAGCCTTGTTTACACGCTCTCATTTTCTCCTGTGCTGTCCACTTAGTCAAGTGTTTTCTTAACATTTCTCCTGATGACTTCCTCATGGGGCTTCACACACTTACCGCAGAATAGACAAACCTATGTTTTATGTTTTGATCCCGGCGGCCAGGGTGGAAACTTTCCACCAGAAACTGCTTTTGGAGTGACAGGCCAAACAAACAAACAACCAAAAGTGTTTATCTTTTTCAACCATGTGGGGCTAATTATGGAAGACATATCCTTTAGGACTAATGGGATACGCAGCTCCACAACGCCCACACTATCTTAAACCTAAATCTATCTTCTTATTTAATGCTCTTCTAATTGCTCATCATGACCAAATCATCTGGGTAGAGGCCCATTGGATTCCCCTTCTTAAAGCCTCCTCAACATGAAAACCTAACTCCTCGTGGGCCTCTCTTTGCTGGGAGGACCACTGCTCTCTCCCATTAGCTGTCCACTGTGATGGGCCCATTCCCTTTGCTTTAATCAGACTGGGCCCTGCTGTGTTTAATTCTGGTGACGTGACGCTGCCACTTTTTCATTCACAACAGCTGCTCTAGTCCCAGAGCCAGGCTTATGCAAATCACTTTTGTTGGAGACCATCAAATCTCTTCTCCTCCTTACTTTCTTTCAACAGGCTGCTGGAGGGTGAAGAAAAAACTTTATAGACACACTGAAAGAAGTATTTTTTCATCGCCCAACTCTCACCTGTTTTGTTTTAGTTTGACCACTCTTTGAACTAACTCAGATGCATAGAAATGTGCACTCAAACTTTCTTGTCTCTCTTCCTGGTGATACTCCCCTTTATCCTTGGCCCTTGTGTCAGCTTCAAATTCAAATTTAAACACCTTCATTGGCATGACAACAGAGAGTGACGGCCAGACCCATTCTGCGCGCCTCGCCCAGTACAATGCTCCGCAGCCTGGCCCACTGACCTTTGCCCCCGCCTGGAGTAGACACTGTGATGCTGAGGAGGGATGTCCCCAGCTTGTGTGTTGGGTCAGAGTTTTGGACAGCTACACTATGGGCATGTCACCCTCGCATTTGTGTGAAGGACAGCTCTGACAGGCGTTTTCTATGATCTAGACGACCACTGTCCTCTGATCCCGGGGCGCTTCTAATAGTGGGTGTGAAATGCGTACTGTCAAAGGATTCATATTTGACATAAAAGACTTGGCCTTTTCTTGTGTGCCTGCTGGTTTTTGGACAGGAGTTTCGAGTCTATGGCCTATACTCACTTGTGCAGGGCATCTGGAGAGGATCTGAGTCGGTGCGGTAGTATCCGTTGCGGCAAACACAGTTCATGGCGCCTTCGCTGGTGGTACGGCTGTTGATGGGACACTGCATGCACGCCTCATCTCCTTGGGTCGGTTTGAAATAGCCAGATGGACAAGCTGGAAGAAGACAAAGAGAAACAAATTAGACTACAAATGTCCTAAAATCATTACAAAAGATACAATTACTAATAGTAATTTTCTTTTCTAATGATCTGCCAAAAGGTATAATGTTGAGGTATTATTTTTGTATTTGTGTAAGGGTTTTAAACCAGCCAGAAAATATATTCAGGAAGGAAACAACAAACTGCTACAGGACTGACAAAGATATTTTACGTGGAAGCCTGGATGATTTGATTGCAATGATTTGGTTTGCATGTTTACTCGGCAAAAAACGATAAAATGAAATAAAATTGATTGTGACATCATCGTACTCAGGGTCTCCACAAATGAAACAGGGCTTGATTTTTAATCCGCATAAATATAAATCAGAGCGTGACATATAAATAGATTCGGGAAAAGCTTTGCATGTGAAGCAACTTGCTGGCAACATTGCAACACGTTGTAAGTTTGCTTTGAATTATTCACTGGGCTGTTGTTGCCTGGGAAATCTCTGAAGTGCCCTGGTTTCTGTTAAGAGCTCTGCTGAAGGCCTTTTGGAGGAAATCTGGGAGAAACGCACACAGACACACAACATGTAGCTGTGCATCTGCCCCTGGGCGAGTGCTAGCCTCTATAAGCGCTGATAAACAAACCAACTTGGCTGCTGTCGAACTGCCAACCACCTTATCCTCTCCTGAGTCACACTTCCTCAAACATTCACTGTTGAAAAATAACCTTTGCTTGCATTTACACCTGTGCAGTGTTAATAGATTTTCCTTCCTTTCTATTTCTGGACTGTGCTTTAGCTCCAGGTACCACAGCTCCCACCTGCTGGACAGATAAGAAAGAAAAAGACAGAGGTGCGAAGTATAGACGCATCAAAAAAAAAAAAAAAAAAATCACACATGGGACGCTGTGCATGTACTTTGAAGCCGTAAGGTTGGGTTTATTTTGATATTCCCGTCAAGGAAAATGTATTTTGACAATGGGTTTGTTTGATGGTTGTGAGTTAGTTGTCAAAGTTGCTAGACAAAGCAGATTTTTTCAGACATTTGAAAGCATTGACCGCTCAGCTATGTTTTAATATCTTTCCTTTTGTATTGGCAGATGTCTAAACTTGCTGGGGGCTCTGAGTTTGAACTAGCCCAGTCTATAACTTTAGGGCTGCAGAACTTCTTATACGTTTTCACCACATAGGCATAATGGCTTTGTATTATTCATGGTAATAAAACATTATTACTTCATTGGAAATCTGCACTTGTAATTACAAGGCCAGCATCTGGAATATGGAAAACATCAACAGCTGTGATTTCCATTAAAGAGGTCAAATCACAGAGCAGAATTAGTCCTCATCCAATTCTCATGTTGATGCTAGACAGACACTTCTCTGCACTCAGACAACCTCCAGCACATGGGCTTGAGTGCATTTCTTTCTACAACTATGCAATGCATTTTTTATTCTTTATTTGAATAGAAACAGATACGCCAACCATGGATTAACAATTCCGTAATCTGAGGCAGGTATCACGATGTTTTTAGTCAAGGCTAATTCACAACAGTCTCCGGAGGGGCTTTTAAACTGTTTACTAAAAGGAGTGGGATTATTGGTAGAAAATACAGGGAATTTGTTAAGAGAATCAAATATCCAAATACCACGCACAGGCAAGGTCACACACTCATATTTCACTCTTCCTCAGCCCCCTTTCTCCCTTCTGTCCTGGGTACTAATCTAAAGGTAGATGTAAAGCTGTGGTACCCAACTTATTTAGTATGTTCTCCCCACAGAGTACATTGTTAAAGCAGCATTTTGTGAGCTCAGCAGCTAATAATAAAATATGTTTACTTATTCTCAACCTGGAAGTCAGTGGGGAAAGCAACATTCCTTGCTTGGGCAGCCCATTTCAGTTTCACTTTACCTTCTGCAGTGTGAAAATCAGGTACCCCAGTTTTAAGTATTGGTATAAGACATTTCCTCTACATCATATTCAGGAATGCTGTGTGATGGAGTCATGACTGACTAATGCAACAACAAGGCTGCCAAAACGAGAGAAAAAAACAGGTCTCTACTTTGACAATGTTTAAATCCAGGCTCATATGGTTTTGTTTAGCTGTAGGGTTTTTCTCTTCTCTTTTAATGTTCATTTTATGATGATTATATGTATTTGTGTTTGTATTGTGATTGTAATGCCTTTCTTATTCTGTAAAGCACTTTGAATTACTTTATGAATTGCATTACATTTACCTTGCCTTGCCAGGTCATCCAGTATCATGGTTCTGAGTTTGCTATAAATGCTACCCCAATATTTCAAATTTCCCAAACCCCATGATATTTATATTTTTAAAAATTACAATTCTTAATACAGGATTCCAGAAATGCACATCTAGGTCAGTGGGAGTCTAATCTTTCTAGTTTCAGTTTAGTTTATTTGGGCAAGTATTTTTAAGCACAGGTATGAGATATTTCCTCTACATCATATTCAGGAATGCTGTGGGATGGAGGCATGACTAACTAATGACCATTTCACTTTGCATTTAGATGTTCAAAGTGAAGCTGTTTCATTGAAATACAAGGTGACACCAGTGGTGGACAAAGAAAATGATGGATGACATTAACAAGAATGAGTCTATTCATAAAGAGCATATAGATTGCAGAGGAGTCAGTAAACGTAGGAGCACAGTGTTGGAATGTAACATTATCAAAAATATCAGTAAGGATTTCCAACATAAATTCAAATAATCTCACAGATCTCTTCAGTAAATATTAAGTCTGACATGTTTTTCTTGCTCCGTGATGGATGGGGTGGAGGTTTGGGGTACAGGGCGAAACATGAGGCTGGGACATTCACTGTGCCAGTCAACAGAGAGTGTGAATGAGGCCCAGGCAACTGCCATGAGGGGAATGGGGAGAGCCGCAGCACCAAAGGGAACCGAATAAAGGAGTGGCAAAGGGGGGACAGACAGAAGTGTAAAGAAGGACAACAAAGAAAGGAGTGGAGAGAGGGAGAGAAGGGGAGCAGGGCTGTAAAAGAAGATCTCAGGAATCTACTGCTACTACACAACCTTTGAGTGTGTTTGCTACAAAAGTGTGGAAATGGAGCATGAGCAAAACTATTATTATGATGCATCTGGGGAACTGCTTTACAAAATAGCAATTTTTGTTTAAACATCCTTTTGTTTCCTATTTGAGACAGGATGTGCAAGGGCTCTTTTCCATGCTCCTCTATCACTTGCACGTTTTCATTGATGCCTCGATCTGGTCAGGTCCTCAGAGATCACATACAAAATATTCTGAATTTTATTATTCTTATGTCTAATTACAACCATAGACTGTATATATAAATGTACATAGCCAAATCACTAGCCGCCATGTTTCAAATAGGAAGTGAGCAGGGGGTGCTTCCATTTGATTTTACATTTAAAAAATTGTCACCGCACTTTCTGTAACTGCTACAGGGAGCCTTGTCATTTTTGGTTTTTAAATGTTTGTAGTAACCCACTCTACATGATCCTGGTGTTTTTATTTCTCTAATAATTGTCCTATTCCCAATATGGAACTTGGCTCCAAATGTATTTATGTTTGTTTCTCTGTAAAAAAAAAAAAAAAAAAAATGCAATTAACAATGAACTTACTCTGCAAAACTTATGATAAAATAGCAAAATAGTGTCTTTGTCCTCATGGCCATTACTTGGATACATATCTGGGGACTTTCCAACTTGGAGCAGATGCCATCTTCAAAGAATCTTAAAGTTGAGCTGTGTCAGATAAACCAGACCAGAGTGGTAATTACAAAACAGATCATGGGCTTTAATTCCCACCTCGCTGCCTGCCCAGACTCAGGTTGTTTGATCACTACCATCTCGTAGTCTAAACCAACAAGCCAAAAAAACTGCTTTGTCTAACTGTATGCATGCTTTTTGTAGCGCCGATCAAGCCAGGAATATTCATTAATGTTCCTGCTTCGTATTAATGTTATTTAAACGATCAAACAAACATGAAGTATCTCGGGGGAGCACTGGCATGGATTTTGGATTTGATGCAGGGAATCTAATTTGGCAAAAACTCAAGAAAAAACAGCTCATGAAAAAGCTTTTAGAGAATTTATAAACAATTCACGTTCAATTTAGCGTTAGCAATGTCGAAAAGGTCCAGATCACCTGAAAGTGGTTCCAGACATAAGCCAGAATATTGACTCTGTGAGGTGTAGGCTGCTGCGTTACTTGTAATGTAAAGTTTTAAATAAAATTAATCCTCGTCATAAACTTGAGTACTAAATAACGCATTTCCCACACTCATGTGCAGAACCCGCATCTGCCCGCCTGTCTGTGTTTACGACTCTCAATAAGATATAAGACTTTAATTAGGGCTTTTTGGTGCTTAAAAATAGCATTGCGAGACACATGAGAGCGGCTGCCAGGGCACGAGTCAGTCTTTATAGCAGGTAATTTGCTGGTTGTTTCAAAGGTTTCCTGAATATTACAGCTTCGGAAATTTATAGCAGTGGAGGGGAGACCTGCAGCTAAAACCAGAGACGGTACATGGAAGGTACTACTGGACTATGGGAGAAGAGAGAGGAGGAAAACTGACAAAGTGGGTCAAATTAGACTTAGACAAACTTTACTGATCCACAGAAATGATTTGGACACAGTAGCTCACACATCACAATATGATATAATAAAGTAATTATATAACATAATATAAATGCTGCATTACAACTCCAGCAAAGTTGTGTTGCAAGTTTTTTTGCATTTGTTTTGTTTTCACCTGAACATAATGTGCATAATCCACTTCTAAGATTTTTTTGTTTTTTTGTTTTATTGTAAACAAATTTGAAATAAGTAAAGGAAGGATATGAATAAATGCCTTCTTGGTGTGATTTTGTATTATTTTAATACATACATATTACAAACCAATTCGGATCCCCCGCAAAAGTCAATAATACGCTATTTTTTCTTCCATTTTTTCCTGTTTTCTTGCCAACAATTTTGTAATCAGTAAAGGACATATATCAATAAGTGTCTTAACATATGACTATAATTAGTTGAATCTAATCAAACATACATACATTCAGTCTTAACTACTGATTCTGAAAAAAACACACCTATTTGAAACTATGAGGCATCACAGAACAACACAGCACAGCTCCTGACAGTCCCAAAAGCGTTTTATTTACTGGACACAAAGCGAGCGGGCAGACAGCGATGGGCAGAGCATGTGCACGTGTTCAGAGTGCTAAAGAGAATAGACTGAGGGCTGAAAAAGCGGAGAAAAAAACCAGAGGTGGGAGGTTTTGTGAACACAGCAGGAAAAAGTGCTGAAAGGAGAGAAAATGGCCAGCGTCAGAGGGATTGTGTGTGTGATGTCGGGTATTTTCCTGTATCTATTGTGACCAATGAGGCCACAAGAATGGAGCGTTCTGCCTTCTGTTTGCTTTAGTTACTGTAGGTACAAGAACAGGTATTGGACAACAGTGCTGAATAATAATGAAAAGGCAGTCATATATAGGAGCAGCAGCAAAAACAAGGCTGCCAAAAAAAAAAAAAAAAACCTTTACTACAATGTTTAAATCTGTGTTGCATGTTAATTTTATAAAGATTATTTGTGCTTTTATTTGTTTGTATTGTGATTTTAATGTTTTTATTCATCTGTAAAGTACTTTGAATTACTTTACGAATTGTACTACGCATATACATTTGCCTTGCCTTCCCTTTCCAGGTCATCCAATATCATAGTTCTGAGTCTGCTATAATTGCTATTTCAAATACTCAATTTCCAGTACTTGAAATTTCCCAAACCCCATGAAATGTATAAAAAGAAAAAAAAATCTTTACAATTCTTGTTACGCGATTCAAGAAATGCACTTTTAGGTCAGTGGAGTCTATTACATCTTTATAATTTTAGTTTATTTGGGTCATTTTACATGGAACATTGCACATTATCATAGTACATAGTACAGCACCCAAAATCATGCTGTAAAAAGTAACCCCCATAAAACTTCACATTTACAAGATATTACACATATACTAGTATATTGTTGTATTTCTAAATAGAAACAACCTCTTAGCTCTTGCTGCTTTTTATTACCTCCACCAGTGTGAAACTGCTACCAGTGACCATTACCCTTTGAACCAATCCCATTGTATAAGTAGACTGTAACCTTGTGAAAAGAAAGCAATGTCCACACATGACCCACAGGACTCAGTTGTGTGTGTTATAAAGCCAGCTTGTCCTCCGTCTGCTTCAGCACTTCCACACTGTTTACAACACAAGGTCTCTGCAATTCAATTAGGAACACAGGCCCCCTCATCATTTAATTCAATCAGGGCCTTGTGTGAACGCTATTAGACAACTGGCATTGGCTTCACCCCTCGCACACACATAGACTGGCACACAAATGAGAGATTCATTTCTTCCCCACAAGGTTTTCCATGTCAGGTGCAATTAACAGGTGTGGGAGTCAGTGTGGAACAGGGCGCTGTAAGCCAGGACAGAGCGTGGGTGACCAGTGATGACCTGCTAGGTGTAAATCAGGCTCAAGGATATCAACAGGGTCGTTTAAATGGGTTAGTGCTGTCTGCCCAATATAATCAGGCCAGTCTGAACAGAGTTTGAGTGCATGTTAAAAATGACTACAGTATTCATCTAATTCCTGTTTTTCTGTTTGGGGCCATGGGTGCAACTGACCGAGGAAGGATTATTCAGGAGTATTTCAGCCCAGGTCAGACACAGGGTCACTCAAGATGTCAGACAGATCTTTCTAAGACAGTGTTTTTTTTGTTTGTTTTTTTTTTGTTTGTTTTTTTACAAGTTTGATGCACTTAACTTATCCATTTTAGAGTCAAATTTTGTATAATGGACAAAGAGATAGTGTTACATGGATACAGCATTTAACTATTTTGCTAGAGCAAAGAGAAAGGCTATCTACTGAGGTGTTATTGCTTTGGCTGGGAATCTCCACTGTATGGTATTAAACGTATATATCTCAATGAAGAGAAGATAATGCTGCCCATCCAAGTGTAATGCCACACTGTGGAATATTTCAAACAAATCAATAGCATCTTTATGACCTAAAATTGTGATCCAGTGCCATGGGATATGTCTGTCAGGGGATAATGGAGGAAATGTCAGGACAGCAAAAATGAAAGTGACTTGCGTATCCAATAGCATTTTTCTCTAAGCTCCTTCTCCTGTGCGGTTGTCACAGATCTCACATCCTTCAATCCCCTTCACAACCCAGCGGGCTCCTAGGAGACAGATTAGGGGCTGGAGTGCGCTGCAGATTATAGCTGGAAATGTGGGACACCTGGGAAATGAGCTCCGAGGTACGGCTTCATCAGGACTACTAGGGCTCCAAGCAAACAAGATGGAAAACCAGCAAAAAATGTACAGAAAACTGCAAATAATCACCACCAGCCGCAGTATCTAATTACATCTTCTCCTCATTTATATTTGTCGAAGTATAAATAAACAGATGTAACACAGAGAAACGGCTGGTACACCTCATCTGTCCAGAGCCTGAAGGGATGTTTCAGCTGATCCTGGTGGGGCTTAACCTCTAGCTGTATATGTGCCACCAGATTGGTATTTACAAGGACAAAAATGTAGCTGTGGCAATGTTCAAAATGTCACAGGCAGCTAAAAATACCCCTCATGGGAGATATTAGTCACGTAACGACCAGTCTAAATTGACTTTCAACTGGCCTGATTTCTCATTATCTCCTCAGCAACACACCAGGCCAAATAGTAAGTTTATAGTGAACCAAACTCCTACGACCAAGGATGTTTTTAAGCTTCTGCCATTGTACAAATGTTGGTTGCAATTTAACTTGATTACTTTCCAGGAAAAGGTCTGATTTGTATAGTCCATCCTGCTGTGGAGTTAAACAAAACACTTACCAAACTAGCCTAGTATGAATGTGGTGTGTGAGTGACTGGTGGTGGTTGAAGGAAGTCTTGCTTCCATCAGTCTACAAAAGGGCAGCTGTGGCTACAATAGTTTACCACCAGTGAATAAAAAATGTATGAATTTGTAAAAGCGACTTTAAGCATATGCAAGCACTAGACTAATGCATTATTTAATAATGAGGACACAGAAACATTTTAGAGTGTAGTTTCAATAGGGGAGGGCATTTTATGATTTGACTGAATAAATACATTAAGACAAAGAGCTAAGATGATCTTGTTGTATGGATTTGGCCTTTAGATTTGTCTCAAAATATTGTAGCATTTTCAACCCATAAAGAGCATGACATCATTGCACAGTTTCAAAACAAGCAGTGGGGCAAATGCCTCAGCAATGATGGATTATTGGTAAATTTATCGTATCACTACTTGAGCATAACAAGACTCCTCAGCATGTTGAACATTAGTTAAGTTAACAGAAGTGCGTCATTCCCATGTGGCATACGTTAGCGTAGCCTCATGCTGGCAGAGTGTCCCACTGTTGGAGACCACACTACCCTCATAATAATCATCAGGTCATAAATGTCCCCCCCAAAAAAGCAAGAGTGAAAAGTATCTTAACCACACCATTACCATACTGTCTGATAACTACCATCTGTCAGCAGAGGAAGAAACAAAGATGAAAGAATATTCCCAGAGCAATGCACAGTAATGTCGTCTGGAATTTTCTGGTTTTCTGTTACTGTTTCTTTCAGGGCCAAGGTGGGAAACCAGGCCCAAAAAGTGTGGACTAGTAAAATTACAGGCATCTGAGCCAGGGAATACATACAGTGCAAGTATGGAGAAGGTTAGAGGGCTGGCTAGTTGAGGGGAATAAAGCGGAAAGGGTCATTTCATGCAGGCGGATCACTTGACAGCTCGGTCTCGGGAGGATAGAGGAGACCAATCAGGTTTGCTGGTGGACCTCCTCGCTACACTGGGCCGCAGATGGCTCGGGTGTGGCAGGAGGCAGGGCCAGTGTTGGCATTAATCTCCATTTAGGGCTGGCTTTCAACCTGCACAATCCACATCACATCAAACCGACTACATTAACTTCCATTATCAGTAATCATGGGCCATTAGGAGATTGGTAAAAAGTCCCTTAATGATGATAATGGCAGATAATTTGAAATCACAACACACAATCTGGCCACCTTACAAGCAGGGAAGGAAATAGATTATTTGATGCTAATGGAATGAGTATTAGCCAATTTATGAATATGTTGCCTTTTTGAGTAAGAGGCATTTTTGAAAAAAGGCAATGCTAATACTTTCTAGTTAGAACAGTTTCAGAAATGTAAGAGGAGTGGCTGTAATTGTGGTCTACACTTGTAGTCTTACAGCTGTAGCGCTCCTGTGCTAAAGAGGTAAAAGCAATACACCTGTTCCCCTGTGTTCTGCTGCGCTTGAATAGGCAAACTCTGAAACATTAGAAGAACTGGGAAATGAGGAGCGCTGGGAGAGATCTGATACCCAAGTTTTAACCGGCCATTGTCAAAGCATACAAAAGAATGTGGCCAACCTCCACCCGACCTGGATCTTGTGTGAAATGAGCACTTGTGGCACTGGTTCCACTGAACAGCGCGCCCACACCAGCAGCAGGCTGAGAGATTTGGAGATGCTCTTTCCCAGTGGACATATTTTCCAGCCCCATGCTCTGATTCACAGATTTATTTTTAAAGTTTGTGTGAAGGACAGTGTTTATGTTATAGACAGTTTAATGTGTCACAGCTCTTGAGTTTTGACTGTGGCTGTCAATGCAGAGGCCATCCAAACCCACTAACGCACCCTTTTCTCAAGGACAGCTTGTTGCTATAGGCAACTAAAGACATGACCATGTAAGGAGCTGCACCGCTCCGTTCCACACACTGCACCCAGACCTTCAAGATGTGGACTCAGCCACAGATGACAACACTGGACAGGCGACTGGAGGAACCAGGGCTGGTGACAGAAAAGCTCTGAGAAAGGAGGAGAGGAAAAACAAAAACTTTCAATCAGTCAAGTAAAAAAATAAAATAAAAAAAAAATCACTAGAAAACCAGGTTAGGTTACCCAGTAAGTTGTGATAAAAGTTTTGGTCATGGCTATGTAAAAAAAAAAAAAGCATTCAATCTTCACCCTGGGCACACAACGGTTTGAGTAGACAGTCCAGTCACAACAGGTGAGGGACAGACAGTGGTGACGTGCTTGTGGAGGGGTCGGGGGCCTTTGTGCCCGAAGGCAGATGTAGGAAATAGCTGACAGAGGCAATCCAATGTTCAATGTGTCTGTATTTATAAAAGACAGCACTGAGAGGGCTGGGGGGTGGAGGGAGGAAGGGTTACCAGAATGTGAACAAAGGCAGCGATGGGCTACTCGGAGCTCAGTGACAGGGGCTCCCCAAGGTGCAGTGGAGCTGATGGACAGGTGGCATAAAGGGCCGGCATGTTGTCCAGTCTGTAGAGACAAGGGGGTGTCACAGGGAGGGGGGTCTGGGAGGAGGCGCTCCAAGGAGCAGCTGGTGCCCAATCCAGTGCCTGTCCCTGCGTAACCTTCCAGTGAAGTTTGTGAATATACCTCTAACAAAGAACAAAACGCTCTCTCCGTTCCACTATCATGTTTATAGAGTGGAGTCAAACCCTGTCTCCCTCAGGTCTGTTTATTAAAGATTATATGAATTCTTCTGACCACAGGCATTTAATGGGGCAGCAGGGAGTCTAGGAGAAAGTGATTATCTATTGGAGCTTCAAGAGAAAGAAAGACACAAGAGCTGTAATGTGGCTGTTTTACACACATGTTTGCATGCATCCAACAAACCCACACAGTCCTGGAAGCCACCACACCATTTGAGAACAAGCTTATACATAAAAACTGAAGTAATAGCTGCACTGTTGAAAATATAAAGGGACCTAGAACAGCTCAAATTGCTTAGGTGGTTGGAGACCAAATGCAATCTTATCTAACTAAATCACCTAAAATCAAACACTCATGTATAAATAAAGCATGTTGGCTTCAGACCACCAAGAAAAAAAATGGGGACAGAGGAGCAGAGGTGAGATGCATTGATAAATTGTAATTTAATGGCATTAGTAAATTACAAAGCCCACCATTATAAGATTCTGTTTTTAATCAAGCCATGTCACTATAAGGGACATTGAGGGACAATGTTTCTCTGCATTTGACCCATCCCTTAATGTCGCTGGCGTAGTCTGTCAGGAGCAGTGAACTACTACTGGACAGCACTCAGGGACCCATCTCCATGATACTGACCTAGCGTTTTTTCGTCATATTACTATGACTAACCATATTTGTAATGGTAATCCAATGTCCCAGCAAGAAGGAGGAACACATGGTAGCAAGACCGTAGAATTTCCATAGACTCTTCCAGCTTTTGTAAACGTAATGGTTGTGTTCTCAAGACCTGATCTTAGATTAAGAGATTTTTTTAAAGACACTTCAATAAAGCATTCATCACAAAACATACTATTTGAAAAAAAACAAGAATATTATGCCAACTGACCATCACTCAACCAAATCTAAGTATCAGAGCCTGGACTGTACCAGTGTTCAGCTGTTCTATTAAACTTAAATGAAAACACAAAAATGAGTCTGCAATAATGTTTTCATCAAACTAACAAGACTAGCAAAGCATGACCTTGCAGTTAAACTTGAAAGTTTGAGACATGAGATGTGTTTTAACTTTTAACTTTGAAAAACATTTGAAATTCTTTTTGCATGTGCAACTGTGCATTGGCGTTTGAACATTCACATTCATGCAAATTTGCCCCAAGCATTATGAATGCTTAAGTGTCAGCATTGCAAGGGCGCCATTTGTTTGGTGGCTTTAATGGCTGCTGTTTAGTCTTGGAGCTCATTCATTCATGACTGTGGGGTTAGGTGAGAGCTCCAGAAAATATACTCACTCAATAGATCAACCAATTAGCCTGCATTTTTGTCATTGATTTATTTAAAACAAGGGATCACAGATCTATTCATGTAGAATCCTGCACCTCTCTCCTGCTATGACTACATCTTTAACCCTGATAAAGAATGGGGCTGGCTGCTTGCTCTCCTTCCATTTGTCCTAATCAATGGAGGCTGTTCAGTGCAGACCCAGGGGGTCAGTGAAATTAAGTACCCTGCTCACATAGAGAGGGGTCGGGCGATGTAGGAGCAGAGGGTACAAGCAAGCCCACTGTTGCTTGGCAACGACTCCTGTTGAATTGATCCTAGATATGCATTATTGCATCAGTTTTAGTCTCCACCTGATAGATACTAGAAGAATCACATAGGCCTATGTCTGACTGAGAATGTTACTGAGATGTAACCTATTTTGGTATGATCTAACCAGTCTACATGACCAGACCAAAGCTCCACCTTTCAATTGTTTATTTATTTTTTGCTGACCTGATCTGACTTATGATCACAGTTATGGTTTATATGGTGTGGTATATATAAGCGTCTACCCTGCATACAGCATGAGACCTAAAGCTCAAGGACTTCAGGCTTTTCTTACTTCTTGGCACAACTGAGTACATTCCTGTGCTGCCTGTGACTGAACTGTGCATAATGACACATATCATGTTTGCCACTCTCACGGTGAAAGGTAAAAGTAGTGTTGTGTGCCTCAATCAAGACTTTCTTGTGCACTACCAGTCTGACACTCACACTAAAAATAAAATGTTTCTTACATGGCATATTTACTTTCTGAAATCAAATAATTCAGTTTTTTTTATTATGTTGCTAACCAATCAACCACAACAACAAAACCATAACATACTAGGTTAGATTTCCAAAGCTTTGAGGCACATATTCCACAGGGCATTAGCAGAGGCCTGCTTATATGTCAGATAGCTTCTTATCAGCACTCTAACAGGATCTGGCTGGACAAGCACAATTAGCCAGCGTTTAGTGCAGTATGAGGACTGCACACTTGAAGCACGAGGCCCATATCAGCAGAAGCAGAGAGATGACAGACAAGCCCAGCCACAAAGAGCTGATTGTGGAGGCCATGGGGCACAGGTAAAGAGTCAGGAAGGACAGCTGTTCTCTGGGGGTTTGTGCCCGATACCTGCTACATGACAATGCAGCTACAGTATGGCCAGAATACATTTACACTGGAAGAGCTAAGAGGACAGTGGTAAACACAAGAAAGAAAAAGAGCTGGAAGAAGTTATTGTGTAGTAAAAGTATTCAACTAAATTATATGTATAGTTTTTAGTTTTAGTTTCTCACTTCTTAGTCATTTAATGCCCTGATACTCTATTTTAGACACCACTGAAGATGCTCAGGAAGATTGTTGGTGTCTCTCTTCACAATAAAGGACTTGCCTGATATTTAAAGCACACTGTTGCAACTCCTTGTGATGCTGTTTTTGATTACTAAAGCATTTCAAACACATTCATATTTCTCAAGTAACAGTATATATTTAGCAATAGAGTGTTTCTATACCTGAGTTTAATAGTGAACGTCAGTGGATAATGAAATGAAAGAACATGGTCTGCAGATAGTTTTAAATGGGGCAACACATCAACAACGCTATCCCCTGATTTTATAAAACAAAATAACTTGGTGGTTTCTGGATCTCTTCTTACCTCACTGCTACGACAGTTCCTGTTGATCCCAGCATGTCCTGCTCCACCACACTGACAGCTGACAGAGCACATAACAGCTATCGTTTCAATCACGGTCAGTCATTCGCTAAGGGGAAGCCTGTCTGCTATAGTGGTGTACACTCAGGAGGAATTCAAGTTTTCATTGTTTCATCTCCCTGTTGCTTTAGTTCAATATCACTGTTCATCTATGTGTACTTGCAAATCTGTTAGTCTGAACTTTCGATTATGTTAAAAGTTCAGAGAAAAAAACAGGCAGCCTTGAGAGTGCAAACAAATTGCAAGTTAAAAATGGATAGAATCGATGGGCGGACTCGATAAAAGCTACGCATACATGTTACCAAGAGACCATCAAAAATGCATAATGCTTCTATGTAGGCAAATGAAGAACTAGAGAAGCAATATTTTTTTTCCTTCCAGGGGCTCGATACAAAAAGGCCAAAAATGACATGCAATCTTTTGAAATGGGTCATTACGAAGGAGCCATGCTGTGAGAACGCCTGGGCCCCCAAATCAATACATAAATGAGTATATTTAGTAAGAAGGTCATCAGAAGGAGTTGTTAAGACAGCTAAGGCAGCTCTGATCGAGATAGATCCAAAATGCCCTCCCTGGTGAAAAATCCGCCCCATGGAGAGACGTGCCCCTCCTGGCTGCTCCAAATGTCATCATTTTGCTAAGTGTCAAGGGCATAGCATTAACCTTTCAGGGGCTACATTGAGACTTTAGAAGATTGTTGAAAATGTCACAGAACTCTGAGGATTTCAGAAGTCAAAAGTACAAACATTTAGGTCTTACAAAGTTACCAAATTGAACCTAAAAATAGAATCAACTTTCCAATTGGGTCATACTGGGCATTGGTGGCAGTATTCTAGGCTTCGGTTTCCTCTTACATGCCATGGCAAGTTTTAATCATTTAAAAGATATAAAATTGTGCTTGTTAATCACTATGGTAACTGTCATTCTGAATCCCGTGGATAGGCACTGTTGAAATCCCAGCACTTACAACTCACTATTTTGTATTTTCTATGTACATTTTAATAGTAGTCTTAATACTGCATACAACATTGAATAGCTTCATCCTATCAAGAATTTCAAAATATGTGCATTTTTTGTTAACGATTTACCATATGTGAGTAAGCATAGGGTGCTATTGATTTTTTTGAACACATGTGAACAAGCTGAAACCAGAGTAAGGGAATACCTACATAAACATATAGGTACGGCTGATGTATTCCAGGTGCTGATTAGTCTGCTTAATAGAGTGGAGAAACTGCAGTGGCTCTATAGCATATTGACACAGTTATTTAGCAGTGCAGAGTAAATACACACATGAAAATACTTGGACCCCCTCCCCTCTACACCCTGGTGATGAGTACAATAAACCAGAACAGTGGTTTCAGCACGAATTGAACATTTCCCAGGAACCACTGCAGGACTGCATGGACCAATCAGAGCTCAGGAGTAAGCACAGGCGGGTGGTTAATGGCCCCAAGAGTGCATATGTGGGATTATGTTGTGTTGTTTTTGTTGGTTATTTATTTTTATTTTGCCAAGTCATCAACACAAACCTTATTGACATGAAATAAAATACATTAAATCAAACTGAAATAAATAAAATAAAACCTCTGGTGCTATGGGAGTACACCATGGGTAATGATCTGAAAGTGTGAAAGGTGACATGAACACATAAAAAAAATCATTTCATGTACAGCTAGTTTAAGCATTATTCTTCAACTTTAAACACCATTCATTCTTCAACAGGCTCCTACAGCTCTGCTTGAACAATGAGAGATACAGGACTACATTCATACCATACCCAGATGTACAACAACTCACCCTTATGTGACAGATAATACTCCCTACAACTGTACAACAACTCTAAACTAAAACCATATAGCTTTCTCTAAATTAACACTAGACAATAAAACCGTCAAAACAAGCTTGTGCACCACCGGCGTACCAGTGGTTACAGCATTTTATAGATCAAAGTTCACATTCTAAGATGAACAGAGAGTATCAAAAGTTTTTTTGTTTTTTTTACATAGAACTAAACAGTGCAGCTTCTCAGTTGCTTGTGTTTACAGTCTCACCTCTTTTTTCTCTATATCAGCACAGTATCAGCACACCCCAAAAGCCTTCCAATACAAACAGCATGAGGAACACGTCCCATCCAAACATTTAAATCTAGATTTCTTAAAGTGGAACAAGTTCAATAGGCACATTATAGAGATATAGTTCTCACCCACTAGCCTGCTTATACACTGTCAAAGAATAGATAAGGATTTGCCGTGAATTCGATATTGCCTTTCATCTGCCAAAATGCGATAGAAATAGCAGCTATCCTTTGGTTGAACCCAGTACCATACAAGAGCTGGAAGAATGAGAAAGCCTGTCGAGCCGCACCTCTCGAATGTGGAGGTTGGGTATTCCATAGAGAATGCTGAACGCCTCATTATAGTGTGAAATTTATTTGTCTAGCCGTTGCTCAAAGGCACAGAGGAAGAAAAAATATACCGTCCAGAGTATTTGAGTTCATTTACAAAGCTGCCGAGCTGTCCCCCTGAGCAAAAGGAAAGCATGGATGTCGTACAATTAATCCAGACCTAGACCCCCTCCCCATCATAGAGAATGTCAGATTTTCTCATGCAGTATTTCACATCTCTGGAATAAAAGATTAGATTTAAAGGTGTAACTTCTCTGGAGGAGGGCCTGCCACGTGCATGTTATCAGGGAGATTTCATTACTTTGTTTTGAATAGTTCAGTGTGTAGCATTAAACAAATTAACTCTCCATAGAGGCAAGCAGGAGATGCAGCCAGGGCGATTGACAGGTCATATCTGTGGAGAAGTGACCTTGCTCACAAAGGAGTGTATGTTTTAAAGGTATGTTTGAGCACTACAAACACCCGTGATGAAGGGAATGCATACTAGAAATGTTTAAAATCAATCATGGAAGCACTCCAGACAACGCAATAGCACTCCAGATATTCATGGTAGCGTACCACCGCAGTAATTACACAGTGCACCTTTAAATTATTATTTATATGCATATGCAGGTTTTAAACAACTTTTTTTCATAAATGAGTGAGAGAATGATTTTATGTATCCTTCCTAAAAGAGAGTGCTAGGGACAAGAGACTGATTTAAATACTTACTTCCTCCTTACGCAGTGTGAAAATCAGGTTTCTCAGCTTTAATAAGGTTAAAATGAAGAAAAGCAGCGTTCTACAATAACATGTGGACAGCTTGTTTACAAAGATCAATGTGTTTACTCTACACAAATAAGCTCTAAGCGTATTTGTCTCAAGTATTGACCTTCTCATCTGATTTGCATTTGTGATTCTGTGCAAGAGCAAACCAGCCAAACTTCTAAATAACTTCAGTGCTACAGCCAGTCTGCTGGAATTCAAAATATTCTAGACCAAACTGTAATAAAACCAGAAATATAAGCAGTCAACCAAATATCATCCACCTGCATTTAAGTCATGGAGACGCAGCAGGTGACCGAGCAAAGAAAACAGGTTGCAGGCTCTCAACAGGGAATGAGATTGACTTTACCCTATGGAAGTCCTGGAAGTCTTGGAAGTGTGAGCTCAATTTCCAGCAACTTCCTTTGGAGATAATGGCGGAAATATTTGCAAAGCCAGCTAAACATTAGAGTTGACAGTAGTACACTGATATCTAAACATTTAGAAATTAAAGTCGAAGGGAAAATAATTTATAAGCAGTTGGTTGTTGACTTAACTCAGCAGTGGACAAACTGGGTAATCTTTTTTGTTGTTTTATTTAGCATGCTGATGTCAAGAAGATTCACAGTTGATTCAAATACACTTTGCAGCCCTATGTTGTTGTGTACTTTCGGATTCTAAATCACTTTGATAAGTAGGTAATAAAGAGTCTGAGCATTAATCTTAGTGACACCAAACAGACGTACAGATTTAGTGTGAGCTCTGAGTCATGGTGCCAGCCTAGCACATCGCACTGATATACAGCAGCAGAGATAAGACTGGATTTACGGGCTTCAAGTGTTTGGGCACTACGCACTTTCAGAAATACTTCACCAACTGCAACTACAATTTGCAGTCCTTCTAGTCCCCAGCTTTTATTTGAGATTTATGAAACTTATAGAAAATGACCAGTTGGCATTTTATATGAATATGGTTTAGTAATAAGCGCATAAGCTAAAGTTGAAATGCAAAAGATTATCATGGACCCATGTGAGAGACTCAGTATTTACATACAGATAGTCAGTATAACTGTCAAAGTTTGGCTAGCACAATGACTATTTTTAGTTCCAAGTTTCCTATATGTTCTTATGTCACTATCATTATGTTAGTCTATAAATAATAAAAAAAAGTAAATACAGTGACAGTACAATCACTGTGCAAATGTTAAAATATTAATGACAGTATAGAGAGAACTAGGGCACATGAGAATCAAACCTTGCAGGACCTTCTCTTGCAAGTAACTCATCAATTGTATTTTTGTTTTCATTGCTGTTATTATCATAACTGTTCTGAGAGCCTTTAGCTATAGGGTAGTATAGTATAGGAAAGCCCTAAGAGCCTTAACAGGTGAATTCCTGAGCTCCACATGTCCTTGTTAACATCAGTCTTCCACACATATGCTGTTTTCTCTCCCATACCTCTCGTCCATGCAGCTGTTTAATACTAAATCAAGTCAAATCCACCACATCTCTGTAGTGTGATGTTTCTTATTTTAGAATCCATTATCATGTTCCAGCATTAGGGAGAAGTACCTATTCTATGATTTACAGCACTAGCACAAAGTCAGTGAGGGGGTAATTGTGGGACTGTGTAAGTGGAACCAACTGTCGAATGATTTAAAGGTGCACTGTGTAACTTTTCCCATGGGGGTCTGCCACCTGCTTGTCTCTCAATGTGTTGCCAAGAGTGGTCCAATGTATGGCATTATACTTATCTATCTTGTATTTATTCCATTACATGTCATTTATTTCTCAAAAATGTTTTGAAGACCATGCTCCCCGACTGTGAGCAGGATTGCCTTTCCACACATCTGACTTGTAACTTTGCCTGGCGTCTGCATGGAGCTAGATAAGTTTAATACCATACTGTGGAACATCCCAGAAAAATTCAAAGTTCTTTAAAGGTTTATTTTTCTGGAGGGGTCCACGTTTTGTGTCCACGGAGATGTTAATGCTTTAGTTTAAATTGTCCACTGTATATATTAAACTAATTTGTCTTGCATTTATACAGCTAAAGGTGTTTACGTGCTCAAAAATATCTTAAAGAAACATCCATTCTTACTGTGACTGGAGTCGCCTTTCCACAAATCTAACCTATAATTTGGCTCCATGGATATTCTTAAGTTTATGGCCATACTGTGGAACATTCTAGGCACATCTTGACACAGACACGCGAGTGACGGACTCTCCAGCAGTTACAACTTTAAACTAACTCAACAGCATAACAGCAATGCACATTATATTAGCACAAAAGAGCACAGTTGGACATGTCACACAGTCATGACACAAGATCTGTTTCTTGAAACTGCATACTGACCCCACCCAAGTGTTAACTGTAAATTAACAAGCGGAACACCCATGCGCCATATGCTGCTAATGCAAGGAATTGATAGGCTTTCTTTTAACTTACAAGCGAGGAAAACAGCTCTGAAATAGGTCAACGATGCACAACACAAGACGCCAGAGTTTTCGCGCAGTGTTGACCGACTTGTAATACATCATCAGAGGAAACAGGGTCAGTGATACTCGAGAGGGATTCCTGCCTTTTGCACGAAGCGCCAATTGTTTCTCATCCTTTTACTAGACAGATGCTTGATCCATCAGCTTCCTTTAGCCACGGGACAGACGAGAATCCTCAAACGGGAAAAAGCCATGGCTGCGTCCCTGATGACAGAGAGGAGAGGCCCATATGGAAGCCCTGTTATACTGCACTCTCATTCGCCTATGTAAAAGAAGCCAAGCCTATACACAAGTTTATCGGGGGCTTAAGTGAAGACAGTTGTCAAGCAGCTCTCACACAGAACAACAATAGATATAATTCATGAGAAGCACTAATCATCCTCAACTATTACTGTGGAATTTGTAACATTCAGAGGATAATCTTTTAAATGGACTGTTATCGTGTACGTTCACTACACAAATCAAGCATAGAATGAGCTAAAATGTCACTGTCATTTGTATAATCTCTTTTCCTTTATGAGTTCAAAATCAAATACAAGCTAAATAAACGTACATCTGGAAAGGCATAATAAGTCAATTAAATTAAATTTTATTTATATAGCCCAGAATCACAACAAGAGTTGCCCCAATGAGTTGCCCCACTGCAAATGAAACCAAAGTTCTTGTAGAGTTGAAAATGCAAGGAGCAGCAACCTAAAAGTATAAAAGCGTCCCATTTGTTGGAGGGGGATATGAGCGCCTGGGTTAGCAGCCATTTTGACAAAGGCTTTTTGTCAGAACATAATCTAAAATAAATTCATTTTTATAAGTCCATTGATCATAGAAATTTTGGTTGTTGGGTTCCAGGTAATTTTATTTTAACAAATTCCATTCACTTAGCAATGTTTGTCATACAGAGGATATCAAGTGTAAAATAATTCCAGTTCCAACAATCCAACAAGGGCCATTTAGGAGAATTATGCAGCACAAGGTTCAAACTTAGGGGGTTACAGAGGTTAGAGAGAGCGCTCTGGTAGTAGGGGTCTGAGTACACCATGTGCAAAAACATGTGAAAAACATTTACAGGCTTAACCAGCCGTGATCCTACCATTCAAAGAGATTTACAAGTTCACAGGTCACATTATCACATCTGCATATTACAAATAATCAAGTGTGAAGGATTATTCCACACAGGCTTAGATGGCGCATGATAAACGGATCATACTTTGGAGACTGATTTTTTAACTGCTGTCTTACAACTTGTATCTCTTGAGGGTTTGCCAAAGCTTTTTCTTCCCAGTTCGATTGTAAAACCAAAAAGAGGCACCTGCATGGACACACTGAAAAGCCATCACAGCTGGGACTCTTCCTGGAGCTTCTGTGAACAAACCGACTTGTCTTATAGCCCTCCTTCTGGTCTCCAGCTGTCCGAAACATCCTTCTAAGGTGACAACTATCTGAAACGTATTACCAGCTTTTATTTGGCTCTAAAAAGATTTGTATGCAAATAGGGGCTGTTATCCTCTATGCCGAAATTGAGGCATGTTGTCTGCATAACCATTTACCCGGCAAATGTGGCAATAATGAACATCTGTTGAGGCAATAATGCACAGCTAAACATGCATAACACACACATTAATCTAAGAAAATAAGTAGGGCTTTTACTTTCACATAACATAGTGTAGAAACCCATTATTTCTGACATTTCTCTCTCTCTCCTCTTGTTATTACAGCTCAATGCAAAGCTGCCTTCATCACTGTTTGCTTACAGTGTCAAAGCCTTGAGGGGTGCGTTTGTTTTGTTTTGCTTTGCGTCTCGTTCCAGCGCAGAGGACAGTCATTGGCGAGGCAGTTACCCCACGTGTGCTGTAAGTCAATTAGAGCTGCCATTATAAGACAGAAGTACCAGGGGAAATAAAGGGATGGTGCTACACTGATTTGCAGCCCCCTCAGTCTCTCCAGACGAAGCACTGGTAATAACTGTGGGCCTGTTTTCTACCACTGTCTCCTCCCTGCTTGTTTCAATACAATCATTCAATCTGGGCCGTCTGACTCACCTTCACACCCTGGCACCTTAACTGTCATTAGCTACACGCACAGTTTATCTGATGCATAGGGATTATAGGCATTTTTCCTCCCTAATCCTAACAGTGCCAACTTGGCCCAAGGCTTTCAAGACCTCCATGATGGACTTATACATAGTTTTATGTTACTATTTTTTTCTCCCAGGATGCCAAAGCTGTTGCTGGTATGCATTTGGACTAGGATTTGCCTTGTGAACATACAGTATTTCATATTTGTTTGTCTTTGAGGATATCAAGAATAAATTAAGCAACAGATAAGTAAGATAATAAGACAATTATGTGACAGCAAGTTTTGTCCCGGCACGAAATCAACTGACACTACTACACCTGTGGAGAGGTGAACAAAGGTAAGTTTAATGCCAAGCTGATGGCAGACCTCCTGTCAAAACAGATCATGTTTTGCACCTTTATATTTAAAAGCATGCGTTTAAGCATGAATAATATTAGTTTTCAGCAAACAAATAGGGCTGCTAAAGTGAAGTCAGATGACTAATATTTTATGCTGCTGTCGTACTGCATTTATTCAAGTTTAAATGCTGGAGTACTATTTTTATAAGCAATGAAACTAATTAGTTTTGCCCCTGGGAATATTTTACACATCACATTTGAGTCTGCTGTTTAATGCTCTCATCATTCGCCACAAATCAGAACATAAACGTAAATAGACAATTTTCTGTGTAAATGCAGCAATCAGCAAATGTTTAACTAGGGAAGCTGTTATCGTCAGTGACAGGATAGTCTCTGTCTGGATTTTTATTGCTCTGTCAGATGGGCTGCTGAATTTACAATAGCATGGAATTACATGATCCTGTTACTGTGAGAAACACAAGGGCATTGTTAAAAGGGTCGATTTCATTTGTGAGTCCATCCATCCATCCATCATCTCCCGCTTAATCCAGCTGGGTCGCGGGGGCAGCTTGCTGCCCAATACTCATAGCACCTGACCCCCCTCATTTGTGAGTATCTCGTCAAACTATGAAGGCTGGCGATCATTTTGAAAGTGGTATCAAGAGCAAATGGGAGCAAAGATATATTAGTACAACGCAATGCATTTTAAGGTCTAACAATGAACAGAATGTGGGCAATATTACAACATAGGTAAAATACAATTGAATTTATTGAATTTACAGACTATGGATCTATGTAAACATAATAATGACAAGAAAGATAGGTGCAGTAAGTTGTAAGTTATTGAGGTATGAGTATTTTAATGATAATAACTATGTCACTCCCACACGCACGTGGCAGTAAACATTGATCCATGCAGAAATGAACAGTATCGTCTGGGACATATTATTTTGGAAATTATTAGAAATTATATCTGTTTTCCATGCCTCAACTAAAACTGTGTGCGGTTGTCAAACTCTTTGCCTTCGCCGAGAGCAAACTTCATCTTTCTTGTAAGACAGTTACACTGAAAAGCTGCAGCAATTTGATGTAAGCACTAGTTCTAGTATCAATATTGTGACACATTTCATGACAACGTAATTATTTGCTGGGATCCCCGCCAAGACTTTAATTGTTACATACGTAATTACACGTTTAGATGAAGAGATGTTAGAACAAAGCAGTAGTTCCCACATTAATATTGCACTACAAATACTCCCTTTCATTTGGCCTGTCTTCTTAGCTCCATAATCCCGCTATGAAAGAGGATATCTGCTCAAAACCACGACAGGCACCTTTCACGAACCAATTCATTACAATATGGGCTAACCAAGATGCATCTCTCATGGACAGCTTAATTATCCAACTACTGGCACTTGAAAAGCAGACCCTGACCACACTTTTAACCAATGATATATCGTCTTACAGTGCACAGAAAGATGTCTACAGTGCAGCAGTCAATCAGGATTCGGCATTAAGCAGAAAATATTTTGAAAACAGGAGAGAGGAAGTAAAACGTATAAAGAGATTTACAGAACAAAATGAAAAAGTGTATATTGTTCAGAATGACTGATATTGTTGAAAGTGATAATGTAATGTAATAGAATACGAGTATACTGTTACTATTGAGATTAAAGTAGTACTCGATATTGATCATAATAACATTTTAAGTCTCTGCAACACAAGATCATTCCTTTCATTTAGCCCCTTAATTTATTACTATTAGTTTGCCAATAGTATTTACTTACTGCAGTTACTACTGAACATGGTGGTACTAGTAGCAATTAACTACTGATAAAAAAATGTGTAGTAAAGAAACAGTTTTTTTTCTGTTTTAAGATAAAATGTCATACCTAATCTCGCATTTAGAGATAATTGTGGGAAAAAATGCATTTTCTGTTTTGGTGCAACCTTTGTAAGAACTGCAAGGAGTCATAAAATTTCCATCTGTGCATAGCATTCTGGTGCAATCCACAGCAGCAATCTCAGATAATGCATTCTCCTCATACAGCTTTAATGTGCGCTCCAGCGTCACATGATGAGGGGAAACAGCATGAAAAGGTGCACAGTCCAAACGTCACATACTGTACCTGTTTCGGAAAAATGCTTATAAGACACACTTTAATCCATGAGTCTCGGGGAAGGCTGCAGTATGCATGGTAACTTCTTAGAAATCTAGAAGTGAACTGGTGGAAAGTCAATAAGGAGTAGTATCTTCTTTGCTATTTATCAAAGCATTACCTCATTAAAACAGCGCCTTCGGTTCTGAGCACTTCTGGCTTTTCTGATTTAGACATGAAATACAGCATATTTACTAGCCAAAAATGACTCAAATGACAAACAGTTGTTGATGTTTTGAATTTTTAGGTGAAGACTTTTATCGTTCTATTTCTGGTACATATTAAAGCATTTAAACACTGAGATCGTTGGTAGGGATTGAACCCACAACCTTCATGCTAATACTGATAAGTGCTGTGTTTCCTGCTATTGTATAACCCAACAAATCTTAATCAAAACCAAAAATCTTTTTTTTAATCTATGATCTAGTTATTTTCCATTAAACAGAGATATATGCGGCCCTATGCAGTATCTGCACTGATAATTACAGTAAAGGCGCTGGAGCAGGGATTGGCTCAGTGCAGCAGCGATTGTTTCGGTGTGTCTTCCTGAGCAGTGCTAGAACCAGGAATGCAGAGGACGAACCCCTTAGAACAAGATATAACAAACCAAACTGGATTCGCACTTCTGTCAGGATGCTTTGCACCACCTCGGAACCAGTGGCAGTCCTCGAGCACAGAGGACCGTCAGGTGTCGTCAGCGATAGTTTTAGCACCGATTACAAATGTTAAGCATGTTGATTTGGATCGGCCTACTGATCTTCAGTGATGTTAAAAGTCGCCTCAATTAGGCCTGCATGAAGTTGGAAATGATTTGCTCTTGCAAAAATAATTTATGAATGCACTTTAAAAATATATATGAAAATACAACATAAAAAATACACTCATCATTGCAGGAACACAAAAGATGCATTGACTTCAAATGCCTATGTGGGGTAGGGCAGGAGGATGGGATTTTGGGGGAGACTCGGCTTTACCCACTCTAAGGGGAGGCTCACATTCACCCAAACTGAAAACCCCTGGTGTATGTCAAAGGTATAATGTAGGGCTGAAACGATTACTCGAGTAACTCGGATAATTCGATTACAAAAAATATTCGGGGCAAATTCTTTGCCTCGAGGCTTCGTTTAATTCATGTCACCAAAGTCAATTTATTTAAAATGTCTCTGCTATCGTATCACTCCTCCTTTGTAGACTGCTGCGCCAGTCTGGGATCACTGTTTCACACGGACAGTTATCAATGACGTACATTTCAAAGATTTGAAGCGGCGCGATTTATTCCACGGTGTGGAAATGGCAGATCATATAATGATGTGGCCGGTGCCAGTGTGCACTGGCAAAGCCAACCTGATGTACCACAACAGTACGTCTTCAATGCTGCAGCACTTAAAGCGAAACTTAAAGCGTGAACTGTACTTCTCTAAGCGGAGTCGGAGAATCTACGAGGTAATATACTTTTACGATTGCTAACTGAAATGAAAAGTAACGCCTATTAGAATGTACAGTATTTGTAATTATTTGTAACCTGTGTTATGAGTCGATAGTAACGAGGCATAATGAGCAGCAAGAGAGCAAATGATCTCACTCAAATCGCTCCCTTCCTCACGTATACACAGACACACGCACACACACTCGGTGTTTCCCCATATCAGAAACGTCTAGTTCGTTGTTCTACTTTTACCAAAAATCTGATTTAATCTAGAACCGCTGGCATCAATTCCAATATCAGAGAAAGGAAATATTTTACCGACGTTTACGAACACTTATGTGTTCGCTAGTTCTATATTTAGCTTATTAATTAGGCTAGTTAAAGGATTAACGTTGTCACTTAGAAAACTCCTGTCTTATAAGCCAATAAGCCAAAGGTTTTACACTTGTTTAAAAAAAATGTTGACTTTAAATAAAAACCTTTTTTGTGAGGAATAACAGCAATTGCTTGCTCATTTTAAGAGGCCTTTCATGTTGCGTTACACACTATTGATATAGTTGTATAAAAACAAAAAAGTGTGATTTATCCGATTACTCGATTAATCGATGATATAATCGACAGAATACTCGATTCCAAAAATATTCGATAGTTGCAGCTCTAGTATAATGAGTTGATACACTCAACAAAAATATAAACGCAAAACTTTTGTTTTTGCTCCCATTTGTCATGAGATGGACTCAAAGATCTAAAATTCATTCCAGATACACAATATTACCATTTCTCTCAAACATTGTTCACAAATCTGTCTAAATGTGTGATAGTGAGCACTTTTGCTTTGCTGAGATAATCCATCCCACCTCACAGGTGTGCCACATCAAGATGCTCATCAGACACCATGATTAGTGCACAGGTGTACCTTAGACTGTCCACAATAAAAGGCCACCCTGAAATGTGCAGTTTTGTCTCACAGCAAAATGCCACAGATGGCGCAAGCATTGAGGGAGCGTGCAATTGGCATGCCGACAGCAGGAATGTCAACCAGATCTGTTGCTCGGGCATTGAATGTTCATTTCTCCACCATAAGCCGTCTCCAAAGGCGTTTCAGAGAATATGGCAGTACATCCAACCGGCCTCACAACCGCAGACCACGTGTAACCACACCAGCCCAGGACCTCCACATCCAGCAGGTTCACCTCCAAGATCGTCTGAGACCAGCTACTCAGACAGCTGCTGAAACAATTGGTTTGCATAACCAAAGAATTTCTGCACAAACTGTCAGAAACCGTCTCAGGGAAGCTCAACTGCATGCTCGTGCGTCCTCATCGGGTCTTAACCTGACTCCAGATCGTCGCCGTAACAGACTTGAGTGGGCAAATGCCCACATTCGATGGCGTCTGGCACGTTGGAGAGGTGTTCTCTTCACGGATGAATCTCGGTTTACATTGTTCAGGGCAGATGGCAGACAGCGTGTGTGGCGTCGTGTGGGTGAGCGCTTTGCTGATGTCAATGTTGTGGATCGAGTGGCCCATGGTGGTGGTGGGGTTATGGTATGGGCAGGCATCTGTTATGGACGAAGAACACAGGTGCATTTTATTGATGGCATTTTGAATGCACAGAGATACCGTGATGAGATCCTGAGGCCCATTGTTGTACCATACATCCATGAACATCACCTCATGTTTCAGCAAGATAATGCACGGCCCCATGTTGCAAGGATCTGTACACAATTCTTGGAAGCTGAAAATGTCCCAGTTCTTGCATGGCCAGCATACTCACCGGACATGTCACCCATTGAGCATGTTTGGGATGTGCTTGACCGGCGTATATGACAGCGCGTACCAGTTCCCACTAATATCCAGCAACTTCGCACAGCCATTGAAGAGGAGTGGACCAACATTCCACAGGCCACAATTGACAATCTGATAAACTCTATGCGAAGAAGATGTGTTGCACTGCATGAGGCAAATGGTGGTCACACCAGATACTGACTGGTTCTGAGTCCCCAGACCCCCAATAAAGCAACAACTGCACATTTCAGGGTGGCCTTTTATTGTGGACAGTCTAAGGTACACCTATGCACTAATCATGGTGTCTGATGAGCATCTTGATGTGGCACACCTGTGAGGTGGGATGGATTATCTCAGCAAAGCAAAAGTGCTCACTGTCACACATTTAGACAGATTTATGAACAATGTTTGAGAGAAATGGTAATATTGTGTATCTGGAATGAATTTTAGATCTTTGAGTCCATCTCATGACAAATGGGAGCAAAAACATAAGTGTTGCGTTTATATTTTTGTTGAGTGTATTTATCAATCACAACTATCATCACTGATTTTACCTCTGAACTCTGAGTGTACAGCTAGTGTAGTGAGTGTACAAAAAATAGGTGGTCTGAGACAATGTATTTTTGGAGATCTTTTACCATGAAAAACATTAAGTATGTTGTGTGCTGAATAAGAAATTGTGAAAGTTTCAAGTTCGTATTTTGTCCCATTTCAGAAGTGGAGAACAAAACGTGTAAATGTTTTAAAAGTGCAGTATCTGCATTTGCAGTTCTGTTGAAACTGTAGAATTAGAAATTGTAGACAGGCTACTGCAAATTTCACTTCAACATTTCTCAAAAACAAGACAGGATTGAGCAAGACTTTGTCTTAAAATAAATAAAACAGATGTTATGAAACAGTTTTTTGGTCATAACTCAACTTTGAGAAAATAGGCAGTTACTTTTTTCCTTTGTAGAGCAGTGTGTAATGCCTAGTAATATACAGAGCATACTGCAAGCCTTGTACTTCTTATTAGCATGTATTCCTATAGGAGGAGCAGCCTCTTTCCTCATTACCAGTCAAGAGAATAGGGCTGGTACTGTTTGTGGAGCAGCACCCGGCGTGTTTCTCTTCCTTGCTCACACACACACACAAACGCGCAAAGGGGAAGTGTTGTAATTACAGCCCCACGTACAAGAGACAGCCATCAGACACACAGGTGGGTGGTTTGTTGTTCAGGGCTCCAACAGCACGACTCCAGTCTGCAGGCTACTCTAGCTCACACTGCTCCAAATGATGAGGCTCCCAGTGCACGTTGACCAAATGCCACCTGCCACAGCCCTGCTAACATACAACACCATGTCTGCGGCATTGATGTTCTGAAAAGCCTGCATCGATTTGCCTGTGCGAGGTGAAAATTGATAGGAAGATGGAGGCAATTTTGAAAAATATCCTCTTTGTTCACTCGCATGGAAGAAGGCATTTCACCAACAGATTAGCAGTGAAATTTGCCAGCTTGAAAATTGCATTTCATATGTTTTCTTTATCTGAAAAAGCACACTGCTCTATACAACTAAACTGACATGTTTGTAATAATTTGTCAACTTTTCGCAGCATACATTTTCCATCAAAGTAAGATGTGTGGTAAGAGACAGAACACACAGAACACAACAAACATATTCAAATAGTAATAAAGAGGAATATAAAATTAGAAACCTCAAAAAGATGTTTCCTGTCGCCAAGCACTTTGATCAGAAATACAAACTGCTCACTGTCAAGTTGAGATTTGTGACCGAACACCTGCACTGACGCCCACCCTCCTTTTTATTTGGCAGCATGAAAGAACTGTCCTGATTTCCAACATGAATGCAGCACTATATTCTCTGATCAGACCTTGACAAAAATTATCATTTGAATTGCTATATTCAGCAATATTTTTTGTTGTGCACAAACTGGAAAAATGGCAATGACATTTAAATGTAAATCAGGTAAAATATATATTTTCACAGAAAGGATCAGCATAAGCTTTTTCAATATGTATAGAGCTATTTGAAGTGTCACATAATGGGAGCTGAATAGAACTTAAATCAGTTTTGAGTTGAGAAAGCCTGTGGGATGTGATTGTGTTTGGATAAGCATTAACCATGACATATTTTATTTAAAGGTGTACTTCTCTGGTGAGGGGTACACTGCACGCTTGTTTCCATGGAGATGTCATTTCTTTGTCTGGAATTCTTCACAGAAAGACATTAACCGTATCTATCTTGCATTTATTGCTTAAACAATTCCAATAATTGAGGCTGCCTCCCCACAGAGCTGACCCAGTAACCTGGCCTGATGCCATCACGAGCTTCTCTCCAAGGATAGAAACATTTAATGCCATACTGTGGAATATTCAGGCAACATCTCATTGGAGACAAGCAGCTGGCAGACCTTAAATCAGAGATGTTCTGTAGTGCATCTTTAAAAAAATTACTTCAAAAGACATACCTCTGCAAACAGTCCCGTTCTCGACAGCCTCGTTTCCAGCTTTGCACATGCAGCGGCCGATCGGTACCATCCACTCTCCATCTCCATTGCAGTACAGTTTAATGGGCACGTCCACCTCCTCCGCATTAGGGATGCAGACGCCTCTCGCTGCCACTAGGGACGTACTCTCTGCTCCTGATAATGTCTCCTGGAACAAAGCCCCATTTGTGATGATCCGAGGGCACTTCCGGTAAAAGACGCGTACAGCTATGAGCGACATACACCCGCCATAGTCCTGGAAGGCGAGGTAGAAGCCATTTTTGGAAACTGGACCAAAACTCCGAACCTCTGTGTTTATTTTCATCACTCTGCCCCCTAAGTCGACTTGGGAGAAGCTTTCGTCGGCTGCGATGGTGTCTACTTTGATCCACGGGTTTTCCATCCAAGGAGGAGAGTGTCTGGTGGCAGTGTCTGAGTCTGATTCATAGTAATAGAGGTTAAAAGTTTCTTTACAGGACCCTGGGACATTGGGGATGCTACTGCAGTCCCGTACGGAGAACTTCATCTCCACGTGGATACGCTGGGCACCTCTCCGTCGGATGTACTTGGTGCGTACCCAGTTGTTCTGGTTGGAGTCAAAAACGTTGCAGACCTGGTACGTCCGGATGGTGTTCATGTTCTCATCATAACCACTCACCTCCTCCCACTGTGGAAGAGGAAAAACAACACAGGAATTAGAAGAACGACTGACAAAGCAATTTGACAATAAACATTGGCTTTAATACTGCAGAGAACTTGTAAAGCTGGCATTTAATCTCTTGCTCAGCCTTGTTAATGTGATAGTGCATGTGTTTTATTGGATTTTTATTAAACACTTTCACCCAACCCATGTTATTGCTATTGTTACTAACACTACAATAATATGGAATTGGGATGTATTATTTTTGCAGCTTTCAAGAAACCAATTTGCTGAGAAGTCTTTTTCATATCTCTGTGTGTCTATTTGTTAGTTTAAACTGACATTTTCACCTCTACTGTGTGTAAATAAATACATCATAAACAAATTAAAAATACATACTCAGTTCACTATTTTCTACTTTCCAACTTGCAGAAGTGCAATTATCACAGATCTCTATTCCGCATGCATACAGTATAGATTTACATATGCCTGTCAAGTCATATTTTCACGAATATAGTTGATGATGAGTTTTCTAACCACAGTTTTCTCTTTCACACCAGTGAATATGGTGCAAAACCACTCAACCACAGAATGCACCAAGGTCAAAGCCACACATTCACATGAAAAGAATAACTTTTAGACTGTTTACTTTGTACCTATGTAAATAAGCAGGTGGTACATCTGGTGTTTTCGCCTTTGCTCATAAACTACACTGCACGCTGTGTTTTCCACCCAACATGGAGGTCATAACCTTGACCCCTCTGTCTCAGCCAAGAAAGAAAGTCTGTTCTTAACCCCCACGAGACACTTTGAATCAGCTGTGGCCCCCTGCGCCCCATCTATATTCACTCTTCACTACACCGCTGATATAATTCCTCAAATTAGTGCACGCTTACGAGGATTTTGACAGTTTTTGACGGGCTGGGAGAAGTAAGTCACCCTGCGTGTCACAGGGCGGCCTCTACCAAACACCCCGGACTAATTACAACAGCTTTAGTTGGTAATTCCCATGTCTTAATTAATCACAGCTCAGCAAAGGCTTGACCCAGTGCCCGACCAATCTCACAAGCCAACCCAAACAGAAAGCAGAGCATGTTTGGCTAAATCTATGAAGCCTGTGGTTCTACCTACTGCCCACAATAGAAAATAATACAAATCAAGACACTCTGAAAATACTAGTTTACTACGGTTAACTAGGGAGCAGCTCAACAGTGTTTATGCAAATCATGGTTTTAGTTTGTGACTTCGTTTGGCCAAAAATGTAATACAAACCAAAAAAATAGAAATCAACTATTACAAAAAAAAATTAATACCATACAGTACAATACCAGTAAAATCAAAGTTTTTTCCCCTAACCTTTACCGAAATAAAATGTATTTAAATTCTATTGGAGTAAAAAAAAAAAAGTTGCTTCAGTGCAAAGCAATGCAGCCAGGTGGATTTAACATTAGGAGCTTGTATTCCCCAGCATGCACCATGTCACAGAGCTGCTGTGTCTTTTGGCCTGTGCTAGCAGACATCATCATCTCAGGTCGTGCGCAGCCATTGACCTTCCCACTTGTTGAGAAGCAGTGGGGAGACTCTGGGCCAATTAAAGCAGAGTGGACAGTGTACCGGCCAGTGCAAAGCAAGGGACCATCCCAGTTTAATAAAGTGAATGCAGAGGCAGGCGGGGGTGTTCACTAATGAGAGCCACAGACAGGGGAAACCACATAGGAAAGTGTTAGTCCTGCTCAGAGGGGGAGGGTGCTAGAAGGACCCCAAACAAAATGTGTTTTGATGGAGGGCCCCTTTTTGTCCTGTCATGGCCTCTTTGCCCCGCTTTCATCAGGGCCAGTGGAGGGAAGCAAATGGGGCATAATAAGAGCCCAACGATCAAGCTCCGAGTGTGAAATTAGAAGAAACGTCTTCATTTTCACAGTTTTTTGCCCAACACTGGTGTAAAAAGACTGGTCATGTGTTTTAAGTACTGAATGTGGAGGTGGTGAGTGTCAGGAAGGATTAGGGGTAGCTAGGACGAGGGTCTGAAAACTAGATCTAAGCATTCATCTAAACTAAGATAAAATATTAACACTAAAATGATGGTGAATAGTCAACAGAAAGGAAGTAATGGTAGTAATTATTTGGCATTGAACTGCTAATTGGCTATCTGTTTACAAAAAATTGCTATAGTAGTAGTAGTAGAAGTAGTGGTAGTAGTGACAGCAACAGTAGTAACAGGGGTAGTAATAGTAGTTACGGCAGTAGTAGTAGCAATAGTAGTAGCAGCAGTACTAGTAATAGATGGTGGTAGTAGTGGTAAACTTTTACAGTACTAAATTAATTACAAGTTTATTCAGAAATATTTAACAGTACAGATTGTGAAGTTCTTTTGCAACTGTAAGTAAATCTAAATGTGTACTAAATTAAATATGAATTCTTTGGGGTAAGCAACAAGAAAATACTTTTATTGTGGTACTCACGCTTCAATCCCCAGAGAGAACCCACAGAGGCACTTCATCTGTGAGATAGGATGCATGACTACCTCCATACAAAAGCCCAGTCTTTTATGTTTTAATTGCTCTTGTAGGGTCCCAGGCTCTAATAATCCTGTTTATAGAACAGTGCAAATGAGTTTCACTCTTTAGCGTGGCTGGCATGTGTCACATAATTATCTTTCAGCACCTACACCCTCACATCACAAGGTTGTGAAATGTAATGCTCTAAATCTACTTGTGTTTGCTTTTATGTCTGTGATGACATAAACATCAAAAGACGAATAATAGGTGGAACAGAGAAAAATAAATTAAAGACCACAATGTGAAAAGACAATGGATGGGGAAGTGGACAAGGATTGTTACATTGTGCACCTTTAAAGGGCCCATGTTACACTATTATGTTTGTTTCCTCATCACAAACCTACCTGGAGTTGTGTTTTGTTTCATTCACACATGTTTAACACACAAAGCCCTGCATATTTAGTCCTCCCAAACAAAGAATCGTCATTTCTGGTCTGAAACCATCCATTCTAGTGAAAGTATATGGAGTTTAAAGAAACACAGTGTTCACCTTCACTAGAATAATTTGGATGATTACAGACCTGTAATTGCCAATCTCTTCTGAACAAAAGGAAAAAGGTAGCTGTTAACTTTAAAAGTATCGCTTCATGACATCTCACGGTGGAATAGAGCAATTTCAGCTTTAGAGCTGTAGACAGACAAAAAAGGCTTACTCAGACATGTAAATGAAACAAAACTAAAACAAGTTCATGTATGTTTTGAGGAGGTAACAACATTCCAAGAGTCCATTTTGCACAATATCTGACCTTAGAGACACCTCCAGTGTGGATTTTTAAGAGGGAATGGTTTTGCACAACTGACATTCTGCACAACATTTTGCATGTTGTGCAGAATGTCAGTTCAACAGTACACCTGTCATTGATTTACAACACAGTTTTATTTGCAACCGCTCTGGCACTGTTACCACAACAAACTTGTACTTATCTTTATCACTATAACTGCTATTAACGGTTGATTCATGGTCTTTAAAGGCTTCTAGATTTGCAAATATAAACAATATTGTTTATAACGTTTATACTGTAATGTCTGAGAAAATCCTACCAAAAAAAGATGACTACATTGAAAAGGAAGAGATAAATTATCTACTAGAACATGCAGGAAAACACCAGGTATTTAAATGTCTCTTCTTTTAATTTACGGTAGTCATTTTAAACATATTGATGAACAACTGTGGTATGAACGTCTGAAAGATTCAAACTAACATCATTGTTATATAAATGTAATTTATCGTAATACAGGCATTACATCTACAGCATGCTGGTACGTCTCAATATATTTTGTGATATATTGTGCAGTATATTGGGCAGCAGAGGTTATTGCATTCCAGCTGACTTTCTCAGAGTTACACATAAGCGGCACAGTTCAGCGACGCTCACTGACAATGAAGTTCAGAATCAATATCTTCTAGTGCCTCTCCAGGGAAGACAGGCCCTGTTCAGCTAACCTCTATAATACATCTCTGTGACAGCTGGTCCCTGCAAAGCCAACCGTAACACTGCATCAAGGCCAAATACAGCACTAGCCTTCACTCAAAAGCACAGGGAGAGTCGTGTTGGACTCCTCTATCACCACTAATTTCACCGTCGTCTGAAGAAAGGGAGACATGTTTACATCTGGGCTCTTCACTGACGTCCAAAATCCAAATTCATTTGCAGTAATGGTGGTAATTGATGGCCTGTCATGTTCAAGGACATCCGCTAAGTCAGGTATTTGAAAAGATTCTGAGACGTCTAACCTCAAAAGGGTGCAAGATAGATGTGTAGGATGACCACAAATGTTCACTCTGAAACATTGCTTTTCTAAAGATGAGTGCTTTTAAAGACAGTACTGCCAAACAAAGAGAAAAGTGACATTTGATATATATCCATGGTACTAATGTTTTATTTTTGTGATGATAAATACAGGTTGTCTGGAGTTTTCTGTGTGGTCTAAGGCTAGGGGCCAATGGAAAGATGTTGAATTATTTCATTTGTTGTCAACTCCAAAACCAAAGTTTAAGTAATGATACAAAAGGAATTATTTTCACATTTGATTCAAGAAATCAATCAATATGGCTAATGACTTCCAGCTTCCAGATACTAGTAGGTTCTCTGAGTGTCAGTAATGTGTTCTATATCATTGTGAAAATTCATGGTTCTTTAAAGGTTCTGTCTTACACAAAGTTAACTCTTTGAGCCATGTTATGTTGTTAACTCCTCAAAAACATGAATGGAGTTGTGCTTTGTTTTATTCACACACATTTGTGTAATCCTTTATTATTTGTCTGTCTGCATCTCCAAAGCTCAAAATGCTCTGCTCCACCTTGTTATGTCATGCAGTTGTAGTGTTAAAGGGATAGTTCAGGTTTTTTGACATGAATCTGTATGGCATCCTCATATCTCGCTTAGTACTATTTTCCCTCCACTCATATCACTGCGCGCTGCCGCCAGGTGAAGCCGCGCACGAATCCAACACTTTTTTCAGTAGTTTGGCAGTGTTTATGTGCTCAGACTAATGACTGCCACGACATGAGAGAGCTAACGTGAGAGCTACAGCAATAAGCATATAAGCTTGTATAAGCTATATAAGAATATATATAAATGGTGCGGACTTGTGATTATCCAGGCTGTAACAACAAAAATCCAGTTTCAACTTGTACCACTTCTCTGTCCCTCCTCTCTCTCTCTCTCTCTCTCTCTCTCTCTCTCTCTGCCCGTTCTAACTCCATCTGGTGAATTTAGGCATCAGTATATTCGGGTTCATAAAGATCTCCCCTTGGTTCCGTGCTAAAGGCAATGTCTTCATTGTCGGTGTCATAGTCAGACATGATGTCTTTAACTTTCTGAGCAGTAAACACAGTGAAACAGGCGCGGCTTCACCTGGCGGCAGCGTGCAGTGATATGAACCGGAGAGAAAATAGTATCAAGCGATTATGAGGTCTGACTTTTTTGTGGTTCACCGTTTTGTGACACAAATGTATCACTCTTTTGAACACATATTGTTTTGAGAAGAAAATTGCTGGGCTACTTGTGTCAGCACCAAAACTGGGGAAGAACTCGGCTCACCAGACGCTGTCGGGAGGTACGTCAGTGTTGCACGGCACTGCTGCCGGGTATGCCATACAGATTCATGTCAAAAATCCCAAACTATCCCTTTAACAGTTACCCTTTCAGTAGAGATTGGCAATTCCAGAGATGAAATTATTGTATAAAGTTTAAAAGCACAGTGGAACACATCCTGTATTACCTCATGACATCACAAGGTGGAACAGAGTGTTTTCAGTTTGAGAGAAGAACTCAGTCTAAATATGGAGGAAATTGCAAGTTAAACATGTATGAATGAAATCACATTTGTGATGATGAAACAATATTATAACATAGATCAGAAAATAATGTAATATGAGCCCTTTAAAGGAACAAATATTTCATCGTTATTTAACATGCACAGGGGCCCTTTCCTTAGCTCACTATGTAGAGCATTTAAACCTGGCCAAAGCTTTCTGTCCTTGTAGTTCTCAAGGAAGATCTACGGCATCAGATAACTTCAGGGTGACTTATAGAAAAGTTTGGTGGTAAGTAATAGATCTCAGGCCACAAGATAGCAGAAGATAAAATTGCCACGATTGTGCACACATGTTTAAAATTATCTTGTGAGGTGTACTTTCAATGCGTTTACATCTGGCTGAACAGGGTTAAGTTCTGGTGAGCAGTGGTGGATGAAGAACTCAATTTTGCAGAAAAAGATTACTTGCGTAAAAGTATCATATGAAAAAATCTACTTAAGTAAAAGTATTAGTGAGTACCTGTTGTTGTAAAATGTACTGTAAGAGCAAAAAGTAAAAGTATTTTGCAGTGATTTTTAGAACTATTAAAGCATCAAATGTGATTTTGCTAATGAAGTTAGATGATTTTAAGTGATTCAATTGCTTTTTCAGTATTTGTGTATTTGGTTTGCTCAATGTTGGGATGTTAGCTCAAATTAAATGTGCTAAAAATAAGCCTATAGGCCATTTCAGCAGGTCTCAAACCATAAAGAAAACAACATTTTACTTGACAGTCCGGATCTAAAATGTAGTGGAGTAGAAAGTACAGATACATGCTCTCAAATGTAGTGAAGTAAAAGTCTAAAGTACTGGTATCCACTGTAAAAAATTACTTCAGTAAAGCACAGATACCTAAAAATTGTACTTAAATATTGTACTTTTACTTTTATCAACTTTTATCTTCATTACCTTCCAATATACAGCTGGTTAGAAACATCTCCTGAGAAGCCATAGTTACAAAAAGCAGAAGACACTACAGCAAAAAAAATTGTGTGCACTGAATCTCACAATTTGTTCATCCCAAATTCTGTCAAAATATTGTCTTGTCTCCTTCTTGTGGACCAATGTTGTGTCTCCTTGTCTTGGCTTTAGGAATTGTGTTTTGTCTCATCCCTTAAAAACACTCATGAATGGACTCTAGCTGAGTTCAAACTTTCAGGTGTCAAAATGCTGCACATTAGTCTCCATTTTGACAGCGTCGAGCAGTGCAGAAATGTTTTCCCACATCAGTCAAGGGCACTACCACATCCCAATATAGCTCCACTCAACACACAGTTCCCACACATTCGACTTCGCACCAACCGTCTATTTATCACGATTTTGTCATTACATCGTACGAATGAACTTAGTCGTGCTTCACAATCCAGGGCCTGCACTCCACTCTCCATCACTGCCAGAGCCAAATGAATTATTCACAGTAAAATCAGGCGGCGAGAGACACAGAGAGAGAGAGGCCGGTATAGAAAACTCCTCTAGCAGAAGCAGCGGTATCGTCGCCCCATTTGCAGATGTGGGGAATCTGTCAAAGCAGGAGTGCCTTCCCCAGAGGGACAGCCAGGACAAATGACACCCACTCTCTGCATTCAATTACCCCGACAGAGGCCATGGGAGAGAGGGCCAGATACAAGCATACATCTAAGTACAACTGTCTGCTCGAGTCAGCTTCCATTACAACTGACCACTGCTAATGCACAACATGTGAACATATAGTGGCATGTTTCCACGCTAAGAGAAGTATGACGGTATTGGGAAACGTTTAACAAATTACTCAGAAAGTCATGCCACAACTGTCTACAGTGTGGTGGATGTTAGGGTTGTCAAAAAATTAAAACCGAGACTTTACTGATCATTCGTTTGAGCAAATTTTGATATTGAAAAAATACGAGAAAGTTGGACATTTCTCGAATACATTTTGGATTGATGAGAAAGAGAATTAGTATTAGAGAAACTACTATAATTTTGTGTTGAAAAAAATACATAATATTTCTCTAGTATGTTTTGGTTTCTAAATCTGTATCTCAGCTTTTTCCTTGGTATCAAAAGGGAATTTTTATGTTTTCGTGGCGGAACTTTTATTAATTTATTGCTAGTTATCATTTACATTTACTACAACTGCTAATAGTTTGTTATTGTAGTAGTGCTATTAGGGATGTAACAATTACCAAACTTTTAAATTAAAAATATTAAAAAAGAGGGAACTACATAGGTCATGCTCCTTTATTTCATTTCAGCACAGACTACATGTTAAAATAACTGTTATTAAGCACTTTTACATCTTAATTCTTTGGACTATGACAGCAATAATTCACACTGAAGATATTTAAAAAGGAAAAAGTAGCATATCTACATTTCTGTAAACCTCTCCAAAATATGGCAATAAATATCGTACTGTGAACACATGTAGTTTTAGCTATCGTTACATCCCTCGGTGCTGTTTCTGTAGTACCCCTCTAATAGATGCCACTGTCTGTTACCACTACTTCACTGCCCATTCATTTTTTAGGTAAACAAGAATATTTCAATCTCTGTCATTCACTGCACGGCCATTCAGATCTTCCTCCAATTGTATGAAGATATGAATGGTCTTTTATGTATAACAGATTCAGAGTCTAAATGTCTGTGCTTGTTGTCTGCTCTTAAGTGTGGCAGGGAGAGGGTCAGGAGCTTTGACCTGCTCTTCACGAGTTTTGCAGCTCCACTTGAGATGAAAGCCTTGACCACTTAACCCTGTCCCACTGAGCCTAGCTATATGTTACACAGAGGAGTTCTATCAAGCGAGGTCTCAGAAATAGTCTTCATCCAGGCCACGTAAAGCTGCTTTACTGACTGATACAGTATTCGCAAATGCAATGAGTTAGATACTGATATACACATTTTATTCTATTAGATTAATTTTCTGATTAAATATAGCAGAGTTAGATCTTTATGGAGATGTTTTCCTACGTATTTGAAAAGTTCAATATTGCATCCCTTTAATGAATAGTATAAACAAATTAATAATGACATAATACTACAGTATTATGTGTATAAATGTATCTATGGAATGTAAAATACAGAACTTAGCACATTTCACCAATTTGCTCAGTACATTTCATTATATTTTCCTCAATATATTTTCTTCTGTGAGAGATACAAGACTACATTCATAACATAGTCCATACAACTGTACAACAACTCACCCTCATGTTTTTCATTATGACCTCTTGTATATAACTGAGGTATATTTGTATTTCTGTATTTCAGTATTTTATTTTTACTTGTACACATACATTTCTATAATTATGCCGCCTTACAGCATTTGACACAACTTTCTTGCTATTTTTGCTGCTTATTTTAAATGTATTATTACGATTTTTTTTATATTTTGTGATGAGCGGGCTACAGTACTGTGTCCAAATCATTTCCATTGTGCCTCAATAAACTAAAGTCTAAATTCTGGTTCAGTATTTTTGCACAGTTTCTACAGTATTGTGTGGGCAGAGAAATGTTCATGACTTCATATGTGTACTGAAGTCTCAGGTCAAAAGTTAGAAGTCTATTTTTGAAACCTGTGTATTACATTGTGTCTGCATTCCTAATATGACAGATAAGTTATGTTATGAGTTTTTCTTCCAGACAAGAATAATAGACTTTTCACGTGTCTGGCACTGATACGGCATAGCTCTACTTGTCATTTGACTTAATGAAATAGAGCAACAGCTTGGCTATACGTGCAGTCATATATAAAGATGATTTACACAGGCAAAGCTGAGATAGCGTTTAGCATAAATCACCTTGTATCAGTTGTTTATGGCGGTGTTTGGATGGCTGCCTTATACTTATAATGTGATAGCTGATGTTCATATATCTGCTTAAATAAAACAGATGAGGTGACACCAACTTTCATTTTGTTTGTGTTTCCATGGCGTCACAAGTATCGCATCTCTCGTGACGGGGGATATTTCATGACGCTAAGAGTTAGTGAAAGCCAAATGTCTGTGTGGCGCTCGGTTGGATATGACTGATCCTCCAGCTAAGCCCAAGTACAGCAGTGCATATATATGTGTAAGACAATAGCTTCTGTAGGGCACCTCTGGCTGTGAGGGTTAGACCAGACTCCACACCTGTTGTCGTGGCCAGTTAGAGACGGACTTCGCCTACCGCTTTACTGTGTATTTTAATGTAGAGCGCTGAAACTCATAAATCTGCACTATCCGCTCACACTAGGCTCACTTATACTTGGTTAAATCCAGCAGCTTTGGAACTTGTTCGCATTTCATTGCACTCTTAAATCTGATTGCTAAGGAGATTTTCATAGGGCAAAGAGAATTTCATAGTTCAGTTGTTTTACAGAAATAAAATCAGACAAATTATAATAGAACCTATGCATGCCTGAAATTAATTCTTTTTTTCTTTTCTTTTTTTTTACAATTTTCAACTTTTCTGACTGGTACATTGTTAGAATGTGCAAATGAGATTCAGCTTTCAATAATGGTTAAAGCGGTCTATGGTAGGAAATAATTATGACACCTTATTTATTAATTTATTTATAGTTATTATATTGTACCGGGGAAAGGACTTGATAATATTTTTTTCATTTTTAAAAATCTATTAATATTATCTGATAATATACAAATGCAAAATGATAAATTGGCATGCAACCACCACCAAATTCTCAGAAAAAGATAGGGAAACATTAAAGTGTGTGTGTTATTAGTCATATTTTACTTGGCTGAAATAAAATTGTTGAATGTTTGTCTTGCTTTGGTGGGAATTAGCATTCTTAAAGTCAGGTTGACTGATAAAGCGCTTCTAAATTATTCCAAAAATTTCTAACTCTTTGTGGCCATTTTTCTGATTAGAATGATAGCTTATAATTGAAACCATATTATAACAAAGCCGCAGGAGCATAAATAATTGAATAAAATTGTAGTGGGGTTTGTGAACTGCACCAGCAAATACGTATACAACATTTTTCTCCTTCTTTTGGACTCGGTTTAAGAAGTCTAAATCCTGTGGTGAGAAAAAAGTGAAGGGGAACGAGACTCTGGTTTTGGCTGGATTTGCGTAGGCCCGACTTCAATGTGGCTCAGAGGAACCCAAGCCTTGGCTAACCATGTGGAAACACAGTGCATCAAACAGCACCAAACACACTACCACATACTGGAGCTATTTGTCTGGCTTAGGAATTCTGGGCTTAACAGTGTGGCTTTGGGACTGGTTATTCTCCTTGTGAAAAGCACAATTTACTCATGTTGCAACATAGGCTCAGAGAATGTTTTGGGTACGAAGTGTATTTAAATAATCAAAGTGGTTGGACCCAATTCTTTCCGTGCAGTTGACAAATTGTGTTTTAACCCAGTACAAATATATTGTATTGTAAGCAGCTCTTAAAGGTGCATTGCATAACTTTTCTGGTAGAGATTCGGTCACCTGCTTCTCTTCATGGAGTTGTTATTGTTTTGTCTAGAATGTTCCACGGCAGAATTTTTTCTCAAGGGAAACAACGTTGGCTACATAAAAGATCAGATATGTGGAGATGTAACCCTTTTCATAGACGCCTGTAATGAATAAATGCTACGTAGATGTTTTTCATGTCCAACCATGGAACAACCAGGAACGTTGCACCTTACACCTTTAAGGTAGAAATAGACAACTGTGTACTGATTAAAAAGTGTTTTAGGAAGTTGATGTGATGGCAAAACTCTGTCCACTGAAATATAATTTTATTATGGTGAATAATTAGGATGCTTGAAAATGTAAGTGAGGGAACTTGTAAAACAGAAAAAATCAGGTAGAGCTAATATGTCCCACAGTTGTTATTACAGTGTTTAACTAGTTTCCCTCTGAAGTCTGAACAAAGCTTTGACTGTAGCGGTCCGGACGGCATTCATTAATTGAGCCTTGACCTGAAGGTGAGATAGCAAAACATGTCAGGATTAAATTGATCACGGGGGACTGGCCCAATTTACTCAGCTCCCTGCACCTTCACAGAGATAGGCATGACCAAGTGCCCTCACTCTGTTAGCCTGCTCAGCTTTTCCTATAACAATAATACTGTCTCTGGTATAATTAAAGTCAGACTTTCAGAACATTGGTCAAATTTTATATTTAACCTATCTATGTAATAAGTCAATGTATTGTTGTGCTGGCAGGGCTACAGTTTCCTGATTCAGTGATGTCGCAATGTTGGAAATTAAAACAAAATAAAACAAGAAGCTAAAGTGTAATAAATGTAATATTTGTGTTAGTGTATTATGGTTTGTGATAGCAGAGTGATGAAGAAGTAGCAGTTTCACATGATCATACTTACACTGTTTTCGCTGGACCCTGACACTGGGTAGACTGTCCATCCCAGCTCTGCCGTGGCTGTGGTGGAGTCCATTAGTGTTTCTAGACAAAGAAAAAACAAAGATTAATAATGTGTAAGGTTGATAAAACTTATATGCAACTGTAAATCATAACATTGGTGGTTCTTGTGGTACAGAACAATTATTACAATTATATTTTGAGAGCCAGGAGGTTCCTAACAAGTCAGAAAATGTCAGTTTACACCACACTGACAACAGCCATACGACTGAAGTGAAAGCTAGAGCCTGTCTAAGTCTGTGTAGAGGAGGGCCAGTGGATTATCCGGGTAAAGGAACACCTCTGGTAATTGGGGTCAAAAAGAATGCACCACTTGTCTGTCATGAGGTCCGCCGTAGACAACATTCCACGGACGTGATCCATTTGTCTATCAAAGGATCAGCAGAGGGTGCACAGCCACTTTCTCTGCCTTCATAGTCTTTTTCTCTTTTTTTTTCAAAACATAAAAAGCACAATCGAATCACACTTGGATGGTGGTACTTAGACATTTTTATTATTATTTAAGTAACATAAAATTTTCTACAAATAACAAAATCCTTTGTCTTGCTAGGTCTAGTTTAAATCTCTATAAACATGTTCTTGTATCTTGTATTTAGCACTTCCCATTTTCTCTCAATTGGCAATTCTCTGGGATCTAAAAATGTGCACAGTGAATTTCATTCTGATTTAAAATTCTAAATCACAAACCCAACTGCCAAAGCTTAGAATATAATAGTTTTGTCTTTCTTTGTCCCACAATTTAATTTTTAAAATAGCTCTTTAAAAGCCCTTGCTTTTAAAGTTTCTTAATTTACTTCTTTCAATATGCACTTTAATAACAAAATGCAAGACTATATTTTATTACATTCCATTATATCCTCTATATAGGCAAAGTTGTTTTTAACCCACAGTAATGAATTTGTGCTGCTGTTGGGCCTTAGACGTGAGTATAAGTATAGGGCAGTGCTGTAGCCGGCAGCAGATGGAGAGGACATTCATCAGGTCTGGGGCGGCAGCTGCAGCTCGGAAATGCCACACAGGGATTTACAAAGTCCCCTGACGAACACAGTTTCTAAGCTCTCCAGAAGTCAGAGCCAGTGTTGAAATATAACACTTTTGAGCAATTGTTCACTGCTGCTGCATTCATTTAACCATGTTAATCGTGCACTATAGTGTTAGGAGCTGAACCCAGCACTGCCCCATGACTTCAAAACTGATTTCCACAAATGATTCAATTATTCTTCAGTCCTCCTTAAAAATCCACTATGTACCTTTTCTGATAGAGGGTTATTGTTTTGCAGAGAATGTCCAACAGTATGATACTAAAGCTGTCTCCATATAGGCACAGAAGTGACACGACCAGGCCAAGATAGAGGTAAGATTTGTGGAGAGGTGATAGTAAGAATGTATGTTTTTTTTGAACAGTTAAAACATCAGTAATTGAATAAATGCAAGATAGATAAGTTTAATGCCATACTGTGGAGCATTCCAGGCAAAGCAATAGCACTTCCATAGCAACAAGCAGGTAGGTGAACCTCTACCAGAAACACAGAGTACCTTTCAGAATAGCATACACATGCTAGAATAAATACTCCATAATTCTGCTGTGCAAGGACTAAGGATATCTTAGCCTTCCAGTGGTTCCATAACTGTGGTTCTCTTGATTTATATTCCGCATCCAACTACTTTTTAATTAACATCCTCTGCACGCATCCATTTCTTCCCGGGCCTTGTGCTTACCTTCTGCCTCTCCCCAAGCCATAATATGGGATTTTCCCTCCTATTCACTTATCACAAAGCTCAAATCGTATAATTAGTCAGATGAAACCGCAATTGAGCAGCTATTGATAAGCTCGTGTGAGTGACTCTGAGATGCTACAGCTTGTGAGTGGAGGCAGAGAAATGGTAATTATCCAGCGTAATGATAATGATAATTAGCAAAGGAGTAAAATGAGAATAATGAACCCCCTCTGCGGCCGCGTGGGGGAAACTTGTGGGGAACAGGAGCAAATGTACCCCGAAACAAAGATGAAGGCACGCCCCAGTCTTTGGCACGCATCTGTCTGGCCTGCTTGAGGAATTCACATCTGACTGACTGGAAAATTTTACCATTACCAAAATAAAATGTTACACACAATTGAACCACCAACAAGCTATTTGTGATTGGCCAAAACTAAAGCATCACAATCCAATGAAATATAGACACTCACTGCACATCATCACATCAAATCTGGACTATAGCTTTATGTCAAATCAGAAAATGACATGTGTGTCGCTTCATTCCCCATCACTTTCATTAGTTTGGAAAAGTCCTATTGTCCCTATCTCTGCTGTCTCTGTCTTGTGTTGCCCAGTCTCTGGACACACAGTCTCTTCCTCACACAGACTGATCACTTCTGCTGTCTACAGCTCTGTTAGAGCAGCATCCATTTCCTCCTGCAGAGCAGAGCAGCTCATAACTCACAGCTCATAGCTCACAGGCTCAGTCTGAGCTCCGCCCCCCACCGCGCCGGCCGTCTCTCAACTGGACCTGTAGGTGATTAATCTGACTGTGGCCGAGCAGAGAGATCTGCACAGCCCACTGCAGGAGACACTTACTCTGTTTGGAGCTGCACTGGACTGTTTGTATCAGGGCTTCTCCCACTGCAGGGACTGCCAAAGATGTCCACTAACACAGTCTACTGTCTGGGTATAATATCCCCCGCAGGAATACAGGACCTGTTTGACTGAACTTTCATTATACAATTAAAAAATACCATTCATTATTGTGGGTGGATTTTTAGACTACTGAAATCCTTAATTATGTATAATATTTCATTTGGTCTGTATTTTACTATTTAATTTCTGTTGGCCGTAAGTCTTCATGAAAAATCTACATGAAACCACAAACCATAAAAATCTGCATTTTCTCCTTTGTAAACTGTGGGCAGCAAGATCATAAATATGCAGTGAGCTGAGTTTGGAGGAGAGTGCTTCTTCCGACACTTCCTGAGTCTAAGGAGAGACTGGAGTGTGATGTGAGAGCTCTCCATGAGGGGCTGTCTGAAGTGACAGCGCAGAGAGTCTGCACCATCTTTGCACTAAAGAAAGCAAAAGCATTTTCAATGAGCCATTCAAACAAGAGCAGATCGCACAGTGTCAAGAATACAGCAGGACCAAAATAAACATTTCATGCATTAGAGGATCAAAGTGGACTGTTGTTGTAAAACCACAATAATGACACTAAGAAAAATGACGGATGCTTAATAACAATTTCAACATCACAATAATAATAAAAACACATTTTTTAAAATGTAATTTTCAGCACAATACAAAACAATAAAATAAAATAAATTAAAATTACCATTTGGTCTTACACTATAGTTATAATACTAATAATACTAATAAAGACCATTCTAAAAATATCTTGAGTTAACTGTTTCGATACGTGTTTTAGCATGGATTAGTACATTGAGCCTTGCTGGGTGTTTCAAAATAAAACATGGGTCTTAGTTTGTGTCTGTGTCATAAATAAGCAAATAAAGCAGTAAATGTGCAGATGCCTTCAGATGGAGCATCTGAGACCGTGCCCTGTCCAAAGGCTGTGCCAGACGGACGAGCACTCGGCTCACAGAGCAGACAGAAGAGCAGTGCAGCACTGTGTGAGTGATGGAGGGGGGCACGTTACTGCCCCCACTCATCTCAGAGGAAACATACACTTCCAGATCCTAACCCCAACCTCACAGAACAAGATGTATCAAGATGTGTTTTTTTTACTCATACTCATTTGAATCTTCATACTTTAGTCTGATACTACTAAAAAAACGTTAAAACTGTGTTGTTCTTTTGATTTGATTCAAAGTTATACTATTTCAGGTAACTGTAAAAATGTCCCAAAATAAAACAGATCAAGGATTAATAATACATGATTATTTAATGACTCTTGATAACTTTGATACTGCATCTTTTATCATTTGGAAGGAACACATATACGTAACTCTTAAGGCATCATATATGAGAGAAAAACACTGCATACAGATTACTGCTTCAAAGTGAAATCAATAAGAGCCTCGCAGACCATTTTAATGAGGCCAATCTGAAGTCAGGACTGAGTCCTCTTGAAGCAGTGGCTTCTTTTCATCTTCATCATTGCTGCGAGCTGCTTACTACTGTAGTTTGAAAATGCCTGCATCATCCAATGTACTTAAAATATTATCTAACGTAACAGTTTGTCTAGATACACCCGTCTTATTAAGGCTTATTATAGTAGTTAAATTAAAATAAGAATTGTAAAAACTGTACTAGTTGACAATGTAAAGATTGTGGCTATTGTTGAACTCTTCACTCCTACCTCCTGAGGCCAAAAATATATTACAATAAAAAGTAATAAAAGTTGAAAGTACCAATTTTTCAGTTTATTGCAGGATTATCATGATTTTTAAGTGTAAGATATTGTTGAACTAAATATAAACAACGTTATAATATTGAAACAAAACCATAAAGCAGAATTACCAAAAAGTATTATTATCTATGATGAAAGAGGTTATTTATTCAACCCTCTACAGCTCAAATTTTACCATAGTACAAACAATTAAACTGTTCCCACTAAATTATTGTTCCATCTAACATGTCCTAAATATTAAGTTGATATGGTAATTATCATGACAGGCAATGCAGTCAGATCAACATGTCATACTATAAAAATCTCATTTCATCCATCTTAATTTGATTTTTTGGACTTCCTGGATTTCCTGAACATAAATAATACATCCTGTCGGTGTTGTTTATCCATAGTCATTTAAAGGTGCACTATGTAACTTTTTGGTTAGGGTCCATCACCTTCTTGTTTCTGTAGATATGTCATTGCTCTGCCTGGAATATTCCAGTTATTAAACAGCTCCACCACACATTTATTATATTACAGGCGGTTTTATAGCTCAAAAAGCCGGCATTCAGGCATTCAGACCTGAGCGAGGTAGCCTCTCCACTGGTCTTCATGAAGAGAAAGGTCAAATACTGTACTGTGAAACATTCTATACAAAGCCAAAATATCACCATGGAGAAAAACATTTGACTGACCCACCAGAAATGTTACACAATGCACCTTTACCACGAAAAAGCTGTCTAATTTCATACTTTGAAAACTGGACTTTGCTCTAAGCAACATCCTTTTACTGACCAAGGTTTGACTGTAGACCTCTTGATTAAAAGACGTAATGGCTCTAGAGTTGGCTAAACTTAAAATTCCATTAATTGCACAGCCCTGTACCATTCTAAACATATTAGCGCAGTTGAGTTTTGTGATGCTTCAACACTCCCTCTGAAGCATTTCATCACCTTAGGTGAAAGCAATATATTCCATGGCAAATGTGTGCCGGCTGCATGACACACAGTAACTTGAGTACACTGTTAATTGTTCTACAAACAGAAATCTATAGCGCCCCAGCACAGATATCTGCTCAGATGAAGCAATGATACAGCCCACGGGGAGTCCCAGACATGATTCATAACTGTAATGATGGACAGAGCTACTGTATGGCTGGCTGGAAAGAATAACAATCTATATCGTTTAGGGAAGAAGTGGAGAGGCACCAAGTCCAGAGAAACTCAACTTATCTGTCAACACACGCTGGGGCCATTAACCAAAGCTCCCAACCCTGTGGCATTACAACACTATCCCTCCAACGGACACTATGTGAAGTCCTAAGCCTCTGGTGGGGCAAGTGGGTGAGATCCTCCAGGTTTCTTACAGTCACTTGAAGAGTTAATGGAAAACTGGCATGCCGATGACGAGGACCAAACACTGTGCTATTGGTAAAGTAGTGTAGTGACAGATGGAGTGAAGCTTACAAAGTTTCAAACGCAACTACATGAGACTCGATGCTGTGGTGGAAGAAGTATTCAAGAAGTCAACTAATAATATGCTCAAGTAAAAGAATCACATGAAATAATCTACTTAAGTAAAGGTATTAAAGTACCTGTTTAACAATGTAAATAGTGTATAAAGAGATCTAATAAAGCATAAAATGTAGTGATTTTAATAAAGATTTGTGCAGAATTTTGTTCAACAGAAAAAACTGAATGTGTGTTTTTCCTAGCTGTTTTTTTTTTTTTTTTGTATATTTTGGTTGCTCAAACTATAAATTTGTTAAAAAATAAACACTTGGGCTTTTCAGCAGGTCTAAAACATCATAAAAACTCAAAAATACTTTTCAGTCCTGTTGAAAAATGTAGTGGAGTTGAAAGTGCAGATACCTTCTCTCAAATATAAAATGTATTCACTTTAAAATCTACTTCAGTAAAGTACAGATATCTAAATGTATACTTAAGTACAGTACCTCATTTACTTTGTTGCGTTCACCACTGACTTGGTGATAGAAACTAAAGCAGAGACACAAGAGGAAAGATGCACTAATTATCATTCAGAATTATGTAAATTGTGAAAATGTCCGTGCATCCAAAATGCAGTTAAACATCATATATACTGTATGAAGACATCAGTTAGCAAAGGATACAGTGACATGAATCTGCTTACTTCAAAAGACATGAGTAAAGGCAGAGCATATCGATGAAGTCATGTGACAGATGCTTTTAAGTCTTTAATGTATCATACAAACACAGAAAATTGATTGCACAGATTACCTGAGCTAAAGCATGAATTTTTATCACATCAATAATGTAAATTTCACTTCTATGGTTGACCTGTGGTTAGCAATCTATAGACTTCAGATACAAATGTGTTCTGCAGCTTATATTAAAGGGCCCGTATTACATTATTTTCTGATCTTCGTTATAATGTTTCCTCATCAAAAACATACCTGGAGTTGTTTAACACACAAACTCTGTCAGTTTTTCTTTCAAACAGAAAACACTCTATTTTGTGATGTCATGTGGTAATACATAAATTGCTATAATTGGTTTTAAACTCCATACTCCTTCACTAGAATCATTTGGACCATTTCCGCCCTGTTATTGCCAATCTTTACTGAGCAAAAGGTAAAAGTTGTACTTGTTAACTTGAAAACTACAGACTAATAAAGGGTTACTCAAAAACTGTGAAATGAAACAGAACTCGAGGTATGTTTTTGATGAGGTAGCAACATTAAAATTTGTCTTAAAACTCAATCTGCATAATATAGGACCATGAAATCTTTATATGAGGGATATGTTATTTTAAACCCAATAAAAGAACAGCAGGTACATAACACAAGGACAATTTAAATGCTCTTGCTACACAATCATCAGATCATCAGGTAATTTCCGGCAAAGAAAGGCGAGAGAGGAAGTTGGGCCGTTAGTTTTGGCAGCGTACAGCGATGTGAGAACTGCGTCATCTCACACACACACAGACCTTAATACACATGAAGCGTAGCACTTGGAAACTGTTGACAGAGAGATCCAACATGCTGCTCCCAGGAGCCTCAAAGGCAGAATGTACCACAGTAATCTCTACAACCTCCGCTGTGCTGTGTTATCACTCAGTGTACGTTCACTTGTCAGCAGAGCCAAGAGGCAGCGGGCAAAAACAAATGGAAGTACTGCAAAAGCTGCTACTTGACATATCCTCGCTAAATGTCAGATCCTCCAGCTCGTAATAGCCACAACGCGCAGTTTCTGATAGCATTGTAATCACAGGCGGTGCATCATAATCAGCCTTCGCCTTCCTCCGTCTTGTGATGGGTGCTGGCAATTAGCACAACCTGTAAAAGTGTCATTAGCTTAGTTCCGCCGTTAAATTATAGTGAGTCCTGAATGACACCATATTTCACAGCACGGAGACATCAATCCAAGCTATAAATTTAAAGAAAAGGAAACTGTCACCTAGCCAATCAGGGATTATGTGAGCATAAGCTGCCTAATAACTTTGCCGAAAGGATTTACAAGTACGCTTTCCATATTTTCCCAAATCCTGGACAACCCGCTGAGACCTGTTTAACACATCAGTGCGTTTCGGAATTCTACTGTGGAAAAATTCAGTTAAAAAATTGGGGCCCCTGCACTTTTATAAGCGGCAGCTGAAGGAAACATGTGTATGGTTTGAAGTTAAGGCCGCACGGTACAAGTGACATTCGTCTAGCAAAGCAATCACGTAAAACCAAAATGAGCGCTGCAGTGTTCATCTTAGCGTGCAAGTGGAAATACCTGCAGCAAAGTTAGGCTGCTAATGTACAATCACTTTCCATCAAAGTGACAGCGTTACAGATACTACCACTAATTGACTACGCGGCTATAGTAATAATAATAAAGACTCCCACACAATGCCCACAAGCCTATTTTTTGAACATGGCCGATTAAAATGAACACCTAACATAAAAAGAGGATTCTCTGTATTGTACATTTTACAAGCCGGTTTCTTTATTTCTGTATTTTTATTAAAAGCTGAAGTGACATTTCCATATAGTATAAAAAAAGACAATGGTTGCTGTGATCTATATATTAAATACAAATAAGAGAGTTAAGAATCAATCATCTTAACAACAAATGCTGGTTGGATGGGACATAATAATAATAGATTTTATTTATTAGGCCCCTTTCTGGACACCCAAGGTCGCCTTGCAACAACATAAACAAATTAAGTAGGACTTAAAACATACAGTTAAAAACCTACAGTTAAAGTGGGACAGTATTTAACTGACATGGGAATAGTGGACCATTTGATACACAATTGTGGGTGGTTGATATGCCCAAAATATGATCAGTTTTCTCAGAGCCAGAACACTATTTTTTTTATTTTTATCACAATTCATGTATCTTTATATGTCAAATCATCTTAAAGGGCCCATATTACTCTATTTTCTGATTAGTGTTATAATGTTGTTTTCTCATGCAACATACATAGAGTTGTGTTTTGTTTCATTCACACAAACCCTACATATTAAGGATGAGTTCTTCTCACAAACAAAAAACACTCTATTCCACCTTGTGATGTCATGTGGCAATACAGAAAGTGCTCCACTGTGTTTTTAAAGTCTTCTAAAGTTCATTAGAATCATTTGAATCATTCCAGTACAGTAATGTCCCATCTCTATTAAACAAAAAGTAAAAAGGTAGCTGTTAACTTGAAAACTACCACGTCATGACATCGCAAGGTGCAACAAAGCACTTGGAGCTTTGGATTCAGATGATTCAAACATGTGATTGTAACAAACACAACTCCAGGTATGTTTCTGATGAGGTAACAACATTATAACATGGCTTAAAGTGAACAAGAGTCAAGTTTGAGTAATATAGGACCTTTAAGAGCTCGTCCTTCACTAATACTATATCTGCCTTTTGTCATCCTGATAGTAGCTGACCAATGGTAGCTGAGTGGGTGGGTAAAAGTGTTTGTGTTTGAGCTTAAACAAAGAAATTATTTCATATAGAATAGAACCATATCACCTACCCTTATTCCTTCATGGATGCCTCTACTTTGATACCTGTTTTGTTAATAGCACATTAGAGTTAGCAACAGTAATAATGTGGAGTCCAACCTCACAGCTTAGCAGACGCTTATCTCCAAGCCTGGTGCAAAGGGACCATTTCCCCTTTTAATTTACCTTCATTAGATGATGCAGTCCTCTGGGAGTTTAGTACCTCCATGCAGACTGTAATGACTGGCAGCTCAGACTAAAACTGGCCCGTGATAAACACAGCCAGCCAATGACAGTGAGATATGAAGCTGAAAATTAATTAAGTGAAGTATCCAGGGTCCTCTGAGCAGGATGGACAGGGAATAGTGCATGTAGGCCGCGTGCATGTAAATTACTGTAAAAGACACGCACCTAGTTTTATTATGATGACCTGTCCTTGTTTAGCTGATAAAAACAGTCCGCCTTCAAGTTTGTGTTCAACTCCGACTATGTAATGCAGTCCAAGTCCAGTCATTAAAGTGTGACAAACAAATCTACTTTATGGTCTATTCTACATCCCTTTAAAGAGCCTTTCATCCTCCGAGACAGCAGCCTTTAAAAGTGGGTTGTAAATTCCTGTGCTAAGGCGGAATCCTTATCATTTGAAGTTTAGTGATAGCCTGAACTGTTGACCTGCAAAGAAGTAACTTGAAACCAATAAATTGTTAAATAGTGAAAATAATGATGAAATGATAGTATTAGGTTTTTTTAAATGACGTCATTGGGTCATTAGTGGGTGAAGCGTAATCTAATCGAGCACTGAAGACATTTAAGGTAACACCCTGGTTAGGAGATATATGAGGAATTCACACTCAAATATGGCCAGATCATTTGTATATATTTTATGTGATAGAGGCGGAGGAATTTTTTATTTATTTTTTAATCTAAAATTGGAAAAGCAGAATTGTTATTTTGGAGATATGTCAAATTTAAATGCTGATTGTAACATATATATTAATAATAAAGTCAATAAAAAATAAAGATCGCAAAAAGAGCAAGTGTCTGAGCAATATTTCTGCACTTTTGTGGTAATTTTACAATTCATTCACATTTTCTACAGCACTTAAACCTCAGCCAACATTTACATTTGGTTAATTTTGAACATTTCTGATGGACTGCCACATCATTTCGTCAAGACATTATTTTCCGTCAATATCGCCCACTCTTAATTTGCAAACCAATATCTGAAATTCAAGTGCTTTCTCAGATGCAGTAATGACTCACAATAGATGTAAATGGCTTCAAACAGCCTGCATACAGCCCTGGTTTGAGGTCAGGAAAAGAAAGAGTCCTATTAATGTCAGAGGCTTTTTCTGTCCGACTCTCCTCCACATCACACTCAGACTGCAGCTTGACCTATGCGTGAGTTAATTTATGCAATAGTAAAGACAAGGAGGCCTGTATTAAAAATCAATGGCAAACAGTAGATGCGATATGGACTGAAGGACCTTCAGCAACACTGGACTACAACAGATAATGACTGTATTATGATTTGAAATGTGGCAGGGATAATGCAGCCGTGGGCAGAATGTAGTTTCTAGGAAAAATCTAATAAAAATGATCTATCTTTTTCTCAGCGCCGCACACATTATGAGATACTCCAAGTTTAAGTGGTACAAAAATGTCCTTTTATATGACTGATATGGGTAGAAAATGGCTAGTACATGCCAGTATTAAATTAAATACATGTGTATCAGTATTGAAATAAGATTGTATTCAGTGAGTACACTGAATACATACTGTACACATACAACCCCAAGCCTGCATAACTGTTTGTTTAACTAGTGACAATGACAATAACATATCCTAATAATATGTCATTTCTAAATCACGACAGTTCTTAGGTTGACGAAAGTATGACGACCCCAAATCCCACAGTAAATAAGCACATTAGTGTCTTGCTAGTGGACACATCAACAGTCTAAACCTACTACTTACAAAACTCTCATTTTATTTTCTACTCATAAAAGCCCAGTTTTGCAAGTACACACTACCTTGCGTTTAAGATGTTATGAATTATTATTATGACACCAATATCTTTATACCTTTATTGCCTTTTAGTTCTTCCTCAATCATCGCTGCATCTTCCACAGTTCCTCTCAGAGCTGACCCTTTGACATTTTTGAAAATTGCCCAGACGCACGATTTTCAGCTGATTCTGTCCTCTCTGAGCCATAGAAGCAGCCTATGCACGTCCTGTCCACTTTTTTTGCGAAGACCACACATATAGGGGAACTTTCTGAAGTTTTTTTGAGTTCAGCAAAGTTATGATGGGGTTGTGACCTCATGGAGATCCATAACATACAGGCATGTGCTGGGACCACATGCCTGCCTGCTGGATTGGTGCACTACTGGGACCATTACTGCGTCCAATCACTGCAACAAGAGGCCTTAGAATAACCCAAATATGGCTTACAGTACAACAGCCCTCCAGCCTCTGCAATCAACAACCTCTTAATCATTGACTGCACGGCACAGTGGAAGTGCTGTTGGCCACCATTAAAGCACTTTTAGGACAGTCTGTTTGTCAAACTAACATATACTGGGAGACACTGGACACCGCCAGAGCACAAAACACACAGCTAATGATTTCACGACGGTTAGCTGTGAACCAGACAAGAGCCAACTAAGAAATGATTGTGCTAATGCAAGAAAAACAGAATATTATACTTTTACAACTTTAGGGAGGAAATTACTGCGGCTGTTTTCGCAACTAATTGTGGATAATTCATCTAAAAGTCATGTCAACCAGTGAAAATGTTATAAGCATTTCTTTCTTTCTGTTTTTTTTTTTGTTTTTTTCATGGTTATCACCGGCTTGCTTTAATTAAATGGGAGTGGATTTACAAGCGTGCTCGTCATTGTTTTATAGCACTGTGTTCAAGGATTTGCGTTGCTGTTAAGTGTGAAGATGTCTATAAAAACAAGATTATTTTATGATGAAGGTGGTTGTAGAAAATAGGGCAGTTCCCTTGCGTCTTTGTAATGATGTATGCTTTGCTGATTTATACTGGGCTTTCAAACCGTTCCGACAATGCTACACAAACGATTTCTGTCAACGTGAAATCATAAATGGCTTCCTTTCATAACAGTCATATGTTTTTTGCCCCATGCTGCTGCAATGTTTTCAAAATATTTACCCATAACTGCTTTGATTTTGTTTGAGATATAGACGTTTTTGCTTTGGGAATATGAAAGAAGTGACATTTTTTTAAGGTGCAGGATTTATTTCTTGTGGAGGATCTGCCACATGCTTGTCTCCATGAAGATGTTTTTGCTTTGCTTGAAATATTTCATGTGCATTAAAAATATATATCTATTTCATTTATTAAATTAAACACCGTATGGTTTCCTGGTGGCACCCCTATTTCTATATGGAGATGGAAAAAGTTTACATTTCACCTGAAAAGTTACATAGTGCACCTCTAATATACAGTACTATATTGTAATTTTATTCTTTCTTTTTGAATCAATAGTATCCAAGTTTTGAAGATAGTGGTTTAAAGCTTTTGATAGAAGTAGAAATGATTTGTTAATGACTTTTAGTGTTTTATTTGAGTTAATGCTTGTGATAAAACTTCTCTTTTGCCATTAGTTGCTGCTTTTCTCTGCATAAGGATGTGACTGTGAGAACTACCAGGGAGATCAGGTGCAGTACAGGAGTGTGGCGTATATTCCAGGCTTCACCTTTTGCCTATAACTCCAATGAATGTTTGCATAACAATCTGCAAGGCAAACACGGTATGTCTGGCTTATGTTACCTGCAGTAAAAGTCCTTGTGGTTTGTTCTGTTCTGAGGAATGCAAAGTCCTCCTCAGTCTGAAGCTGTGGCCCATGTGTTTGCACTGTGGCCATTACAGCCACTTAGCCTGACAGAGCACTTTGTTCCCCTTATCTCCTGTGCGGCCAAAAACACACACAAGTGTTCAGAACGTCTGCTCAGCCTCGGCTCTAGCCCCTATCTCCCTGTTTACTCATGACACACATCAAAGACAAATTGCTTTTGAGTGAGCCATTGTAGAAAAAAAAAGGATACTTTGGGTTTTATGGTTTCATTCCAAGAGGGAAAACCCACAAAGGGCATATTTCAGCACCAGGACTCAAGTCTGACAGGTGAACTTCAGAAAAACACATTTTAAAGAACCTGGTGCGCTGTACTGCCAGATACCACGTCCATTAGCCCGAGTGAGAGATGATATAGTCATGTTTGAACAATTCGCCAGGCACGGACAAAGACCATCAAATCGGAAGTGCTGACAATGAACCAGACGGGATTTGGTGTTGCCATGGTTACGCGCCAATAGGTGTTGAGGTGTAATGAGTAGCAGGTCATTAAAGCAGAGGATGACCCAATCTCTATTGATACAGATAAAGTTGAGCTAGGGGCATGTGTAATGGAAGGTGGTTTTCAGAGGACAGATAAAGTTTGTTTAGCGACATGTTCCCAGACAGAGTTATCTCCATTCAAAACAGCCAGGGCCTCCAGACACAACTCACATTTGTTTATTTCTATTTGCACAACACAGTCTGATCTGTAATATAGTCATCTTACAACTTAATGTGATTTACTTGGCTGTAGTGTCTTCAAATGAAATCCTGTTTGGCACGATGGGATTAACACACTTTTAAACTGTTTAAAAAAATAAAAGTACAAAGCTACAACTACAAACTTTCCGTCGCTTTTAATTAGCGGATGATTTATGTGATCTTAAGCAATCAAATATGTCTCCAGGATATAAGGAAGGCAGATATCTTTGGGAACCTATTTGAGGCGTGTGCTTTGCAATGAAATTATTTATTGACTGCCATTCCAAATAATTGCCACCACAATATAGCTTTATCTTAAAAACAATCTGCACTTGTGTTGTAGTGTTTAAAGCTTTTCAGAAACTCATTGCTTAATCTGGACTAGGGATGCACCAGTACGACACTGGTATCGGATAATCGCACATGAACATTTTGTTGGATCGGATATTGATTACTGTATATACAGTAACTGGTCCCTTGAGGATGCATTAACAGGTTTGAGGCTGAAGAGATACTCAATAATAACTATAGTTTACACTTTCATTTTGTATTGAATTTAGCCATATATTGCCTGCTTATTTTCAGTATTGTCTATTCTGTTCAACCTTTTGTGTGTATTTTGTTTTACAGCAGAATCTTTTCACTGAGAAATTAACGCAGCAGTCGTGAACATTAAGTTATGCAGCCCAATTTGCAGAGAATGGTGTTTTGATCACCACCTGCGTTTATGTGAATCAGGACAGAAAATTGACAAAAACAATGAAACAAAAGTGGAAAAAATGACAGGCAAATAGGACTGAGCAGAGACACAGGAGGTGATTCACAGTTCTTGTGATGGGCCGGCATGCTAATCAGGGTGAGAAGCGGGCTAGCATGAGAGGGACTACAGCAGGACAGTCATTTGCCACCATTCAGCTCCCATCAATATCAGGGGCGATTAATGAGGGGCCAAAGGGGTACGCGGGGGTGAGGGCAGAGAGGCGCGGGGGGGCAGCGGCCAGGTGTCAGAGGAGCTGCAGAATGGGAATAAAGAATTGGGGAAGCAGTGATCCGCGAGGAATTCCAGTCGAGCGGCAACATGGGGCAGGAGGGGGGCAACTGTGCATGTCCAGAAAATAGCTGGACTTGTGTGCTTTTGGGCTAAGACCATCATAATAAAGTACAAATCAAAATGTGAGCGAAATAAGCGATTTATTAGTCAAAAAATTGCCACTTGCCATGTCATTGTTTTACCTAGAGTGTTCCACAGTATGGCTTTAAACTTATCTTTCTCCCTTGAGATAAGCAGGTGATACTATGACATGTCAAATCTGTGGAGAAGCAAGCATTCTCACTGTAAGAATGCGCTTTTTTAGCTATAGAAACGCCAGTAAATTAACAAATGCAAGATTAATAAGATAAGATAAGATAAGATAGGACTTTATTGATCTCACAGTGGAGAAATTCAACAATCACAGTAGCTCCAGGACAGTTTAGTGCAAAAAAGGGGGGGGGAAGTGTGATGCAATCAAGATAAACAATAATAAAAATAGAAATAATAATAAAAATAATAATATAAAGTGAATAAGTATATGTACAAAATTTACAAATTTAATCAGATGATTTCATACTGTGTAACATTCTAGGCAAAACAATACCCTCTCCATGGAAAGTTACATAGTGCAGCTTTAAACAATCAACAAAAGTTACTAATAATTTGCTTGTGTATCATCATAGAATGGCCTACACATGGTCAACCAAAATAGTGAATCAAACTTATGTCTATACAAAACCTTTCTTGTTTAAATTCAGGACAAAACATCTCAACTGTAAACAACTATTGCATGTGAACAACTCAATAATGTATTGTATTACCACTCGGCCATGGTCTTTCTGCTCTGTGGTCGGGAGGAGGGGGAGGATAGGTCAGGATAAAGGAGGGGAAGTAGGCTTAGTGTGCATCTGTGTTAAGTGTCTGCGTGAGAGCCTTTCCTGTCTGAATGAAGGTTTAAAGGCTAAAATCATGTCTCTACTTTGAATAGTGCTCCTCCCATTGAGAAAAAGGTCCCCCTATAGATCACAAAGGGTCATGTTGTTTAGCATGTGTGGGTCCAGGCTTGTGGTTTATTGTGGCTGGCTGTAGAACTTGGGTGGTCAAGTGTGAATGGAGATATGGTGTTGAGTGTACAGGGGGAAAGCATGAGTGTGTGTCTATGAGGAATTGGCTTTGGAGTGAAGAAAAGATGATATATGTGTCTATGAGGACCTGACAATCTGAAAGTTGGCACACTGGTGGGGATTTCTGTCAAGTGATTCAGCATCTGTTTGTGTGCACTGGAAGACGAAGGGCCAAAAGAAGCAACGTTGAAGCTCTTATTGTTGAATTTCGTGCGCGTAGATCTTCAGAAATATTGAGTCAATAATTTCTACAACATTAACAAAACTGAAAAACACATTTAATAATTAAAACCTCTACTGTGATGTGACCCTTGATTTGTTTTGTTTTGTTTGTTTCATCTGGAGTGATAAATGCTTAAACTTTGTCCTATCATAAAATAAGTCATATTCATTTTCTGGTTGGCATAATTTTTGGTATTATCACAGAAAGAACGTAATTTGGAAAACAAAATCTGTCAACCTTCACTTAGAAATGCAGAAATAGTGCAGTTCCATGTGAATACTAGTGGTAAAGATGGTGGTCTGTTAGTTATCAGTCGCTCATAATGTATATGGCATTTGGTCTGTCACAATAACACATTTTCAAACACGACATATTGGTTCACAGATATAATATGATAAACAATAATATTGAAACTACTTTATACCACTGACACAAAGCAGGATAATCCCAGTAAAGCCATTTTTAAATATAGAATATCATTAAAGTCATGAGCTGCAATAAATAAGTAGCCATAAAAGTTACTTACCGTAATCTACTTTCTACACCTTAAATTGTATTAAATTATAACAAAAATGGCTATAATCTCACCACTATTGCAAAAAAAAATGTACACTTGATAAATACTGAGCCCAAAATATATACAGCATTGTTCCAGCTTTCATGTATTGAGTGATAAATCGATATAGCAATTATTGCGCCAGGTCTATACAGCATTTGTGTGTATTGGCACTACAGCGAAGCATTAGCAGAAAGTAGTTTAGCACATGTGAGCGCATGTGTCTGATGTGGACCTGGGGGGTGGAGGTTCTTCACTCTCTGTTAGTGCGTTAGTCCCTTGTTTGAATGAGTCCGTGATTCATAAGAGCGCTGATTCTCACAGAGCCGGGCAGTGGCAAACAACAGGGCAGCGTGTTCTGACCGCATGCCTGTTTGAATTGTTTGTGCGGGGTGCCTCCGCTCTGAATGTAGACGAATCAATCCGGGGACATCAGCAAACCAGCCACAAGCCCAAAGTGAGACGAGACACAGGGGGACAGAGGCGGCACTGTGTAGGCCCTGCTCTGGGAACTGAGTCAACAGCAGTGAAGAGTATTTCCTCCTTCATTTATATGTCTGTATGCCTCCTCTGTCCCTGCCACTACATTTGTCTCTCCCTGTTGTCTCTTTCTCATGACCTACACAGAAAGAAAAGCAAGCCTCATTCTTTCAACTATTTACTCATGGCAGGATGTAAAACCACCAAAGAACAGTGCTACATGAAAAGTGGGAATGTAATCCACCCTGCTCAAACTACACTGGTCTGTCTAAATGGCTTCCACTGTCACTTTATTGTCTTGTTCAAACAGATGGAGAGCAGGAAGTGGGATGTACTTCTAATATTACTCTCACGACTTTTGAGAAAGTGCAAAAATAGCAACAGCGAAGAACTAAATTATCGTTAACCATTACACAAGCGACAAACTATGTAAATAAAAGGAGTGAGATGTGGCTTCCTTGTCTTGTGTCACAGTGACCCTTATCTTCTGTAGTATTTGACAAGTCTTTTAAAAGCAGTTAACACACCATGTTAAATAAACAGCCGTAAAGTTAACATCTAAGCAGAGGCACTGAGTTAGCCGTTAGCTCATCTTGACAAAAGAGTGCGCTCACCCAGACAGAAAGAAAAGGCCACTGCTCATTGTTTAGGATCATGTGCTGTTTAAGTTGAAGTCAAAAGGGTGATAAATTCATACAATATGGGGGAAAATAGTTGAGTAGGCTTGTCACAATATCAAATTTTAATCTTATAATTATTGTGAGAAATTAATATATGTAATGATTATTCACGATTAAGGAGACTATGACCAAACAACATGGAACTTGAACATGAAATCAATCATTTTTGTCCCATTCCTCCAGTTTTTGCTGGGTCTAATTATGAAAAAAGTAGTTAATGACAAAAAATGTAATGAGAAATATATTATATTTTCTTTTTCATTTTGAATTATATAAATTAGATTGAAATTATTTATTTTTGCTTCCAAATGTCTCACAATTTTGAGTTGATTATATTGTGTCTTAAATTATCACAATTATAGATTAACCAAATAATCATAACATGCATACAATATGGGAAGCCGGGAGAAAAAGTCACTGAGTTAAGGAATCCGTATTTGTATGAGTGAAAAAAAATAAAATACAGAACAAAAAGCATAAGGTACGAGCAAACAAGCTGAAACCCCACAACTGTTTTTGAATATTCCCTTGTCTAGAAAACATTTGAGTGATATGGAAACATACTGCAAACAAGTATGTGAGGGTGACAGAGTGTGTTTTTGAAAGCTGGCGAGCGTTACCAAAGCAAACACAGGAGCAAAAACAGTGATGGGAGAGCACTCTGCCAAGAGCGCAGTGTGGCGGAGGAAGTGTCTTTATGTACTGAGAGCCAGCCAGTCCACAGGAATCAGTGGATCAGTGCCTCGTGCTAAAGGCTAATGAGGTGAGAGCAGTTAAGATATAAAGTCGCTCAACCACTCTCAAACCGCAGTCTGCATGGAAAACGGCCAAAGATATTCCAAAAGTAAAGCTATATCTTAGACTGAATTGGCTTACTGAATGACGCATACGCCGAGGGTTCCACTGCGTTTGAGAAGCCACAGAATAATTTAAACCTTCGCTCTGGGACGTACTCCACCATCCAAAACCAAGGACACCATACTCTTTCATTTTTTCAAACCCAATATGCTATAGATAACACAGATAGTCCTGTAAATCCCCGTCATTTTTGGATGACAGATGAGTTATGCTTGCTATTCTTGGCTGTGAAGAATTTTAACATAGCTGATTTATTGCAATAAGTGACATTATGTATGTTTGGGTGGTTAATGCTATACTATTGAAATGCCAAGACTGAATTTGGTGATACACCTGCTGCTTAGAGCTGGAATCACAGGGTTCCTTACAATTCAAATATGATGCTCGATACATGGCTCACTATACGATATTATCATGATATGGCAATAAAAGTGGTAATCAATGCATTGCACATTATACATTGCTGTTTTTCAAGAGCTAAATACATTTTTACAACAGCATTTCTTTGTCAAACCAGTACTTAATATGAAATACACCCATTTTAATTCTCAAAACAGTGAATATATCTAGTGTATTGCATAAACAAGTTTACTAACTAAATAAATAAGCAACAAAATTATAGAGCAGCCACCCAAAAATTGCTAAAAAGTACCCAAACATATTCTTGACAATATATTGATACAGCACATGATATCAACATTTTTGTATATATTTATTTTGGGACAGCACTACAGTTTTTTATGTAGTTTAAAGAAAGATGCAGTACATGTATTACTGTTCTGCTGAATAAAATCTGTGCAGTTCAAACTAGAGCAGGTAGTAGATTAACAAAGAAATACTGAATAATTACTTTCTTTTTTTGTTTAGTTTTTTTTTTTATAATGCTAAAATCACTTTTTTTTTTAAAATCATGACGGACTCTGTGTTTCCCAGCCCTAGCGGTGATCATGAGGTCAGTTTCAACAATCAGCTAAATGAAAACCCAATAAATCGTGTGAGTGTGGGCCAAGTGTGTAAGAAACAAACGGCGTGACTGTTTAGAGGCAAACACGGGCACACAAAGGTAGCCTTGATTTGCAGACACTGGAGTAATTTGTGAGGGTGGGATTGGGTCCGTGCATAAGGACTTAGCAGATCCCCGTCTCCCCGGCGACCTGCGAGCGCTAAAGCCGTCGCGTTTGGAATAAGGCTAAAAGGTTAATTGAACCTCAGTACTGCCGCTGCGCCTTCCTCTGTGTAATTTACTGTGATTAATGCTAGGAGGTTACTGTCAGACTCATTTACTAATTGTCCAAAGATTTACGTAATTAACCACATCTGCACAAAATGTGTCCGGAGCCGAGTTGGAAAAACAACATGGCTTTAAATGTACTTCATTCCTTCAAAATGTAAATTATTTGAGTCAATGTCATTTTTAACTGTGGTCTTTTAAACAGTCAAAGTGTTGCGCAGATTAAAAAACAGTCCCAGAATGACACTGAACACAGAATTTAGATAATTTATCAAGAAAAGCGTTTCCAGTGAAATGCTTGCTTATACAGACTGGTTAAAAATACACAGTAAGAAAACTCAAGGTTCATTCTGTAGAGTGTATTCAAAGTGGAAAAGATGTTAGGACATGTTTTCCGAGTGACTATTGTGCAAATAAAACCCAAAATACTACTACAATCCTTACCACACCTTTACTTTTTAAAGTGGAAAAGAACTTCAGGTTGCTCAACATTAAACACAGAAAACTGCAGGGAAGAAAACCTTTCAGCTAAAGGTAACTCACCAAGATCTTCAAGGAAAAATGACTGGTGCAACTGGAATGTCAGGCAAAACTTTTACATAAAGAGAAGAAGTCGACTAAAAAAGATCACAGTGTCCTTCATGTGCGCGGATCTGACTTACGATGTCAATTTTCGGCTAAGAGTGTGTGTGCGTGTTTTTTTCTACCCTGTCAACACTAAGTCAGTTCTGGAGTTTGTTTTTTCCCCCTATGAATACAAATAAATCCTTGAACTATATTAAATTATTTGTTTTGTAGCCTTGTTAATGAAATTACTTTTAATGACCAAAACACTACTAGTCTACTAGTCTAAAAGTGATTTTGTGATTTTGTAATGGTTTTCAAATAATTATAAAAAGCCAAAATATTGTTTTTTTATGTGGATTTTTTTTTTTTTTTATGTGGAAATGAAATCCACGTTCACAAATCAACTTATAAAGACAAATAACAAAACAGTGTAGATGCTATTATTTATAGTCTTTAAGCCTGTTGTTAGGGGGAATACAATTTAATAGAGCTTTTTTCTATGATACGGATGACCAAATTCCCTGAGCGACGTGTGACCACAGCTTATCTCTGCTGGAGTGTGTCGGCGCATTAATTTGTCTGTGGACGCTCTGTGCTGAGTGTGGGGCTGCATACGTGGAGCCTATTGTGTCAGCCGGTCCTGTGACCTTGTGTCTGTCTTTGTGTGACGCTGTGTGTATTCAGAGCTCGAGGTGCCTGGGTCCTTCTCCAGCTCTTTATTGATAATGGGGTATATACATTTTACTAATCTTGGCTTACAAGGCTGTCTCGTGATTATATTCTTGTATCATCGTGCAGGCAGCTTTTTTAAGAGCTGGGAGTAATGGACATGCATAGGGCTTTGTGATGTGGCAATGAAAATCTGACCATAATCTGATCCCCTGTGATCGTCTGCACTGTTTAATGCAATTCTATGCTCAAATTCAGACACGTTTTCCCAGTTGCTTCTCCTACCAGTCAGCCTCCATCATGGTCTGAGTGAGTGACAGGTGGTTTTAGCCAATAACAGTGAAATGTGAACTTTCAGCGGGCATAAGATTGCTTTAAGTTACCTCTTAAATGTATTCAATTTACTAAGTGTGTATAAATTGTGATCAAATTGAGATTGTGATCTTGATGCCAGTTTTTTGGGGGGGTTTTTGACCTATGACCCACTCCTAAGAATGCATAACACGAAATGGAAATTTGTGAATTTGTTATCCAGAAAAAAATGTTTGTGGTTCACGTTTTGTGACGCAAATGAATCACTCTTTTGAACACATATTGTTTTGAGAAGAAAAACGCTTTATTTTCATGACCCCAGCCAACTTGCTGGACTACTTTTGTCAGAAACTGGGCAAGAACTCGGCTCACCGGACGCTGTCGGAAGGTAAGTCAGTGTTGAGGCACGACACTGCTGACATGTAAAAAAAAAGGAGTACAGCACATGTAAAAAAAATTCATGTAATTTTTTTTTACATTTCATGTAAAAAAAGAAAAAAATCCCTTTAATAACAGTAGAACCTTGTTGCACTGACTTGTTACAGTAATGCCAAAAGGGATATCAAAGAGGAACTATAATGTTAATTTTTGATGTTGTGGTGACAAATGTTTAGTAAAATGTCAACTATTTTAATTCGTACTTTCGTTTTCAGATTTCTATTAAAAAGAGCTCATTTGGTAAACCAAATCTACTTAATGGAAGTGCAACATTGTTCAGACTGGTAGAACAATGCCAGCTACCTCAACTTTCTAATATACACAAAAGTGACAGTGATTACATTTTACATCAATTAGGGCCCCCATTTCCCTCCAGCCAGAGCAACTCCAATGTCAAGTTTAAACAACAGGCCTTTTATTTCAGAGGCCATCGTTTAGAACAATTACACCAAAGTCAAACTTAGCTGGCATTAATTGTTATTTATGAGGCTGCATTTTTCAGAGAGCAACTTTGAAATATACTGTGACCTTCATGCAGGACTTTGAGCTCACAGTAATGCATTCACACCTTTGGCTGATTTTATGCAAACGAGTGGCAAAGTGAATATTTGATCAGGCTTCACTAGTCAAGGTTACAGCTAGAGAAGCCTCCATGGTGCTTTTGGTCATTTCTTTAAGAGGCTGTTGATCTGTGCCACTGCAATTTTTATTTATGCATTTATTTATTTATAAATATACTTTATTGTGTTAAAGTTTCACAAAAAATATTCTTGTTTGACAGTAGCCATAATATTTATGTTTTGTTTATATTTTTTATCCCCATTTTCCCCCCACGCTTGCACTTATACAGGCATCGTAGTATTGTCAATAGATATAACCAGATACTAAATTAACAAATGTTTTTGAGAATTGCACTGTACTTTATAAAAAATGTATTGTCAGTATTGATTTGGGGCAACTAATCTGATAAATTACATTCCAAAGTTTAGTCCTCAGTGATTAAAACAGGCAAAAGAAATCTAATATTACTGTTCTGATGTATAAAATATGGAGCTCCATTACAGTTGAGAGTTATGTATCACCAACCTGTACTAGATAATATATAGTCTCTTCTCTTAGAGGGATAGTAATCAAACAGATATTTAATTTTTCATTACTGCACAGGATATTTCATGTCATTACAAGCGCAAACTGCTGCTATGGTTGTGTCCTGGGGGAGCAAAGAGAGGAATGGGGGCGTATGGGTCGTAATTAATTTACTGCTAGATTACACAAGATAATGCCTGTGTCATTACTAAATTAGTCTGGCAGTGATCTTGAAAAAGGTAACACTGGGCTAGTGTCAATACAGCACCAAGTGAGTGTTTATTGTTTAATTTAACTTAATTTTTTATTGAATTCTAACTTTTTGGTTGCTTGTTTCTATGGATATGTCATTGCTCTGCCTGGAATGTTCCACAATATGACTTAAAACAGCTCCACCTTACATTTATACAGTTACAGGTGGTTTTAATGTTCAAAAATACCTAGAAAAACAAGCATTCTGACTGTGAGCGGGGTCACCTCTCCGCAGATCTGACGTGTAACTTGGTCTGGTTTGGCCTTCATGAAGATAGAAAGGTGAAACATTCCAGACAAAGCAATAACATCTCCATGAAGAAAAGATTTAACGGACCCTCCTCCAAAAATGTTACACAATGCACCTTCAAGTGTAGTATTTATATAGTGTGAACATTCAAGGTACATAGTTCATTTTCACTATATTTCAAAGTTTATATTGGGATAGAAAAGCAACTCCAGCGAGATTTATGCAACCGCACAAGTATGCAAAAATAAACATTCAGAACAATGCACGTTTTGTTGCTTTTCAAAACAGGTTTGATTTTGGTGTCATAGAAGGCGAGTCAATAGTGACGGAGAATTATTATTATCTGGAGATTCTAAGCAGTCAATCAATTAGCAGAATTTTAAAGCAACAACTGAATTTAAATGAACTGAGAACTTTTTTTCAAACTGCCTGAAGAATCCAAGTCCACTTCACGATCTTAACACAAAAAACAACCGGAAAACTTCAAACTATCACCACGTCCTATCCATTCTTTTGGCCTTTCTCTGTCTTTTGAAACCCACTCGCACAAAAGTGGTTAAAATGCTAAAAATGCTTGACTATTCTATTCACTGGCTTTTGCATAAACTCCTCACTCGCCCCATTGTCCGCCTAATGCCGTCCGTGTATTTGAGTCTGCCCCCTCCCCACATCGCCTCATTATACACAGCTTCCACTCTAGTTCCCAAGATTAGGCAAATGAGCTTCCACGCACAGACTATACACAGCAGCACGGACCCCTGTCCCCCTTTTGAGACGCATTCTGACACTCACTCAGAACCAGTGCTAGCCTGCATGGAAACTCCAGCACAAAGCTCCAGGACCAGTCGTTACTTTTAACTGTGGATAATTAGGTCTCCTTGTCTAAATTACATGTTTGCAATTGGACATGGTAGGGAAGGAAACACTTTAACAGCTTCTAACCAGGATAAATTTAGTTCAGTATGATTCTGATGGGAATTAGATTAGATTGTCTGCTTTAAGTGAGTGTTAAAATGCAATCATGTGTAATTGGAAGGCTGCCATTTGTAAAACAGGGCGGGCTCAGTGTGGTTTTGACTGTGTTCTTTTTGTGGTGTCTTTATTGCATTATGTACCCAAACACCTAAAAGGTTTAGAAATTATATATACATAACTAGGTTAGATTGAACAATTTTTCCATTTTAATAATATTTTCTCTGAATCATCTGTGATATTTTTTATGATAGTGTAGCCACCTCCTTAGCTTTGTTGCTCTTTTATTTCCATTATGGTCGTGGTCACATTTGTATATAGTGTTTTTCCACCTTCAAAGCACTTTACATCTTACCCAAGGACACAACGACAGTATTCATCTGTGGGAACTGGAATCGCACCACCAACCTGTGGGTCAGTGGAACTTACTGCTCATCCACTGATTTTATTATGTCAGACAGAGGACAGAGTAGAGTAGAAAAAATACTACAGTGCATTTCAAAGTTCCAGTATCAATATACCATATTTTCCGGACTATAAGACGCTCTGGAGTATAAGTCGCACCAGGCAAAAACTGTGTAATGAAGAAGAAAAAAACATGTATAAGTTGCACTTTTTGAGGGAAATTTATTTTATAAAATCAGGTTGCGGGTTCGATCCCCGGGTCGCCCGCGCCTTACTGTGTGGAGTTTGCATGTTCTCCCCGTGTCTGGATGGGTTTCCTCTGGGCACTCCGGTTTCCCCAGTCAACTCAAAACATGCACTGTAGGTGTGAAAGGTGAGTGAGTGTTGGTGGTGGTCGGAGAACGATGGCGCTGCTTGGCCTGGCAGCCGCGCCTCTGTCAGCCTGCCCCAGGGCAGCTGTGGCTACAACAGTAGCTTACCACCACCGGGGTCTGGAGTGAATGAAAAAATGCTCTGTAAAATGCTGTGTAAAGCACTTTGGGGACATGTGTCTGTGTAAAGCGCTATATAAATAAACCTTACCTTACCTTAATAAAAACAACCGAATAGAGAACAATCCATGTATCATTGTTCGTTCGTTCATATGTCTCTAAAACCAAAATGAAAAAAAACTGATAATGATTTGTTTGTTTTTTTCATTTTTGATTCATATATTGGATTCATTCATTCGTGATGTTTGATCATGTTATGTCTGTGCATAGGTCTCTTATGAAACCTTTATTTGCACTGTCAATAAGACGTGTGAATCTGGCTAGCCTGCAGCAGAAGTATACCCAGTGCGAACTCTCCACCGCTTTGTTTTACACATTTAGCACTACATTTACTTTTAGTAGATATATGTGAATTAAATAAGAGTTATTGTTATTGAAAAAACATTCACAGTGCAGGGCTTATGTGAAATTAACAGCACTGTTGTTGTTTATTGGGCACTGGCTCCAATAAGGTTACAACTGATTAAGTAAATATCAATAAGGCAGTAGTTGAAAAGCCATTTATTTTACCTACTGAGTACAAACAGCATGGGTAGAAGTATTGCAGTTAATTCTAAGTGTATATTGCTGAACAATACAAGCCAAAAGTTCAATTAGAAGCACACATACTCACCACTCCTGATATGATGGTATAACTTAATTCCGCCTCATGCTGGTTTTATTTTTCAATTGACTTTTGGTGCACAATAAATACATTTACTGGAGAAGCCCAGTTGTTTCCTATCAGATAATGGAATCTTCTATTTCCTACACAACACAGTAACAGCAGCCACCGGATGTTGTTAAGCTTCAGTGTGATATAAAGTTGATTATGTTTCAAATCTCCTGTAGACTCAAGGTCATCAAACTCCTAAACCCTGTCTTTTCCACTCAATAGGAGCCAAGACCATTGAGTTTTTTCTGAATGAGTAATACACTTATTAAGCCAAAGAATGAATTCACTTTCAATCCACTGTGTAAAAAATAACAAAAGGCGTATGAAGACAAAGATGATTAGATATATGACATCACTGGCATACATGAACTCCAGACAGAAATCATCAACTATACAAAGCAAGGTGACAATGTTTTCAAGATAGCCTTCTTCCTTATTCACTGCAATGTTCTTATCTGTCATAAAACACTCAAAGACAAAACAGAAAAGTCACTACTTGAGACTTGCCCCCAGTTTATACACAAGTGAGCTGTTCTGTGAAAGAACTGTAGTGTTTCTTTATAAAAGCCATGAGATTGGGGGGTGGAATAACTCCAGTAGTGTAGTAAACATTTAATAGAGTGTAAGTCTTTGTTTTGTATGGGCGGTGTGGATTCAATAGTGTTCTTGTGGTCTTTACTAAGAGAATGTACTAGATCCCAAAGCCCAGTTTCCAATCTCACATGACAGGGTTTCATCAGGGGAAAGTAAAATGAGTACAAGCCAGCAGTAAATCTTGGAAAACTGTACTGAGAGGTTTGTGACCAACGCTGGTTGCATTCCTCAACAAGTCAAAATTTTCCTTAATGCACTGCAGAAAATTATTTGATACGAGTTTAAAATATGAATAATGACACTTTGAGATTTTTAGTTAGAAGGTCTTCATCCAATCGTGTGAATGTAAAAGGAAAATCATGATCGATCAATAAAAAGCAAATAAAAGTCAATAAAAATGAAGTCATCAGAAAGTGTTGGGTTTTTTTGTTTGTTTTTTGCTATAATGCCCAATAGTTCTATTACGAACATATCATTTTTGCAATATTTTATGACTTACTAAACCGACGCAGGGCTCCAACAGTGCTTTATCACTTCTTTTTTTTTCAATAAACTCAGCATTCAACTTGTGCCAGTTAAAAACCACTGGAACGTAGAAGAACAGGGAGGTTTAACTACATGAAGATAAATGGACCACCTGAGTCCAGAATCACGGCCACTTTAATGCATCAAGACATTGCTGCTCTTTCAAACTTTAACAAGAGGTGTGAATCCAGCGCGGACGGCCAAGATAGTAACCATTTATCACAACTGGCTATTGGTCAAATGTACACTGGACTGCAGCCAAAACAGCACTTTGAAAAGAGGAAAGACACCTTTGGCTTTTAAGGGAGCCATGAATCCTATTGATTGGAGTTAAATATATTCATTTTGTGGGTACTGGTGATTACAGCGAGCAGTGCATAAAGAGAATGAAAAAATGATTGTGAATAGGGATGTAAGGATAGCCAAATCTCTCGATACGATATTTTCACGAGGCAGAGGCTAATAAAACTGTGAATGTGCAACTTTTCTGTTATAATCCAGTAATTCAGACTTAAAAGTGCTCAATAACAATCATGTAGAGAGGACTGAATCAGAGCAAAGGGTCATGGTATCTGTACTTTTATATGTAGGTATATTTTAGCTATTACAACACCGCAACAGTGAATGTAAGCAAAGAACCTTGAATTACAGTAGATATATTGTGGTTCTTGTTACAGCCCTCATTGTGAAACAGCATGGTGCAGCTGATTTCAGTTTTAGATCAAATCACTACTGGGCTCTGTGTGTTTTCAAACTTTTATGTATCGTGACTATGCAAAAGGATCCATAACATGCAGAGCCAATCATGTGGTGAAATTAGCAACTGCCAAATAAAAAATGTTCGACGAAGCATCTCTTCTGAGCGCTATTTTGCCAACCATTTAAGTGGTTCCAACACTAAAACAAAGCCAGAGACTGAATAACAGGGATACTCAGGAGTGAATTAGCAGTGCTTGGCCAGACCACTCAGGGCTATTTATAGACAGTACTTATTGCAGTACTTCAACACAGCTTTATCATGAAAGATAGCTACAGATGGGGCTTCAACAGTAGCCTATAGTTCAGCTTGACCTTGATTAAACAACATTACTGTTTGAAAAACACAGTGGCAAAGTAACTCGTAACATATGCAAAGTCAAATGTGGAAACTGGGTATACATTATTAAAGTACTAACTTACAACCAATTAAATATACATTAAAGGGCCCATATTACGCTGTTTTCTGATCTGTTATAATGCTCCTGTGATGAGAGTTGTGTTTAGTTTCATTCACACATGTTAACACACAAAACCTGTATATTTAGGCTGTGTTCTTCACTCCGTTCCACCTTGTAATGTCATGTGGTAATACAGAAAGTGCTCCACGGTGTTCTCTACTGAACAAAGGTAAAATGTAGCTGTGGAGAGACTAATAATACAGGATTACTTAAACATGTGTGAATGAAACAAAACACAGCAAGCTCACAAGAGACAATTCTGTCCTTTAATCATAACATATTTTCGTCAAGCCTCCTTTTTGGCTCATAACTCAAATCATCTGCCTCCTAGCCTTCTAGCGTACCACAGTCTTGACACAATCTTTTTTGACTCGGAACTAGCATCTATACCCAATGCCTTTAGGTGACAAAAAATGTATCAAGTGAATAGCATCTTTATTTCTAACCCCTTCTAGCATAAGTAAAATCTTTTATGGTTAAGCTTACTGTTTTACTGCTGACTTAAATGTATCAATTCTGGAAAGTGTGTGTGTTCATATACCAAAAACAGGTCCTAATTCCCAGAAGCACCTGTGTAAATCAAGGCCAGCACTCGCTCTTCTATGTTAACCCGAGCCAACGTGCTACTAACTCGATTAAAAACAAGAAAGAAAGAGAATAAAAACATGTCGAGGAGAAATTATAGGCCAATGTCTTCCCATGTGGTTGGTGTGCTATCGCCCAGGGACATAACTGCCAGTTTATTGCACTGCTGTATTTAGCTTCTGTATCCAGATTTGAAAGAGGGTAACCAAATCTGCAAGTAAAAGGATGGACAAATGTTACTAAAGTGATTTGAATTTAAATGTATTAAAGTACTCCCTGTTTGACATTCTACAACCGCTGTTACAAAAACTGAGATTGTGATGACTGCTATAACTACTTCTTCAATTACCATCATGTTTCAAGGGTTTGCACTTCTAATTAATGCCTGTTTTAAAAAGTTTCATCACACACTTGTTTCCCTATGGCAAATAAGATGTATTAGATCTCTTACCGCTCCAATAAATATCCCACTAAGGTGCTGAATATTTAAAAGAGCTCAGCTGTGCCCTGCATGTAGATTCCATAAGCTGCTTACCTATCTAAAGTCACAGTGAGAGGAGGCAATGGTGTGTGCTGATCAAGGAAAAATGTGGTGCAACTATTGCATTTTAAGTGAGGTAAGCTAGATGTCATTCCTGAAGGGTCATTTGCATGTGGGATGAGTAAACGCTTGGGTAGGAATGTCAAAATTAAGTGATTTATTGATAATTTACATTATGTCACAATCATATACAGTACTGCTCATATAAAGGGATATACTGCAGCCTACCCACGTAGCCATGTTCCAAACAGGAAGTGAGCATTGGTGCGCTTCTAGCTCCATTGACTTAGGTTACAATTCACTTTTTATTGGAAAGGGAAAATAATATATTTATTTTAATATAATTTATTTTAATATCATATTTTAATATCATTTATACTACAAAAAGTTAAACTAAATGTAAATGTTTGGTTATACTAGTATACCACAATTATGTTACTTTTGTGAATAGAAAAGTCTTAATTAATGTACAGTAGCTCAGTTGGTGTGTTTGGCCACAAGTTGCTGATGCAATTCCAGCTTCAACAGATGAATGTTTAACCTACCTGAATATGTGTGTGAATGAGTGAGTGGTTCCTTGATGTAAAGCGCTTTAAGTGCCTTGAAGGTGGAAAAGTGCCATATAAAAATGTGACCATTAAGAATTAAATTAATTTCAGTGTTACCATAATCATAACAGAAAATGCGCCATCATTATATTTGGAGTATTGAAAAGAATGTATCTTTTACTTGCTTGGTCTTTATCAGTTTGTTTTTGCAGCATTTTGATTGTTCTTTTATTCCTTACCAAAGGCCAAACTTGTATTCGAATTGTACATTTTTTTTTAGAGATGAGAAAGTCTTGATTCATGTTTGATTAATTGCACAACCCTTACTCCCCTTACTTAGTATTCTGACTGGTGGACTGAACACATTTTTTCATGAATCAGCTCCACACAAAACATAATAAAAGCAGACATTTGACCCCATCAAATTCATGGTTATTACTTTTAATAAGCCTATGAAGCACAAAGCATCCCATATGAGTGCAGGTAGGTTAACAATGAGGTCACATGACAACATGGGCCACTGACCAAACTTTGCCTGAGGATAGCTCATACTCTGTGCTAGATCTGCAGTTCAGCTTCCCTCTTATTTCCTCCGAAGAACAAGGAGCACGCACAGAGGGAGAAAATTACACGCTGACTCCTGCTTCCGTAATAAGGAGATTAGGTATGATTTTCCTCTCGTCCAATCATCATCTTCAAGGCTTGCTGTAATTTATTGCTAGGACTTTATTCTGCCAAGCACGTCCTGAGCAATCAGCACATTACATACTGCTGTGGACAACGAAAGGCCACTACCATCCCACAGTCTAATGAAAATACTGCATTGTTGTTTGTCCTTCAGCAAGCCCAGACCTTTTGAATATGCAATCTGATCAGGTCCTTCAAAACTTAAAGAAGACATGACTTCATAACTGACAGTCACTGCTAAACATGTGATGATGACACAATAGTAGTTGTAATAAAATAGTGGAGGAATTATGTATCTTTTCTGGTGGGGTCTGCAACCTGCTTGCATCCATGGAGTTTTTATTTGCTTGTAATATTACACAGCACGGCATTAAACTATATCTTGCATTTGTTCCATTTCAAGAATAAGAATAAGAATTAAAAAAAACATGCAAGCTTGTTTCTTCACAGATCTGCTTGTCTCTATGGAGTTCAAGGCCTTTCTGGAACATTTCAGACAAAGCAAAAATAACATTTATGGAGTCACTATGAGAAAAATACACAGTGCACCTTTGCCACAGACATGCCATATTCAAGGTTTTCTGTAGTCCTTCTCCCAGCTAATGACACAGGGCAATGGGTGCGTGTCAAGGCAGGTTAACTCGCTCAGAGAGTGGGTTACCAGCCTACATAAAAGGGCATATGATGTTTGCACGAGCGAGAGATCCACAGTGCAGATGGCTGTCATTGAAATTCACACACAACTCCAAGTGAGCCATGTAGAATCCAGTTGGCAGTAGCCGAGGGGCTGTAAAACCATGCAAGAAACAAGCAACAAAATCACTGCTGCTGCATAAAACAAATGGAAAACATCAAAGGATTAAAGCAACCAGGAAATACATCAAAGTCCTGGATATTTCTACATTTTTAATATGGACTATTCACTGGGGAAGAATGGAGTTGTGACATGCTTCCAATTCGCAATCACATTTTGTGTTTCTAGTCTCTGCCCATATTTCATTACATTTTTGAAAACCCAATGAGGAGGGTGTGAGCTGGAAAGGAAATTAAATATTGTTGCTGTATGTTGAATCCTCAGCTTCAGTCAGACTATGACTGTATAAAAAATGCACAAAACAAACTATACATGAAACCAAGTTTAGTCTCTTTCAGGGCATTATGAATGAACCCTGGCTCACTATTCATCTGGTTTGTAAACGGGATTTTGGCTCCATCGTGTTGTACCATGTAAGTGTGCCAAAGTCTTAGCTCTCATTTCAAACTGATTATGGAGAAAAGACTTGTTATGTTGAAGTGTTCTTGGAAAAGAGGGGCTAAATCCTCTAAAGTTACAAATGAAGACAGGACATTAAGCATAGTTTTAGAATGAGAAAAGGTATTACTAATTGCTTCTGACAAGACATAATAGAAAATGTATAGTAATAGAGGTGGGAGATATTGAAATTTTTTATAACATTGCAATCATTGCTCTGGAAAATTTGAATATTGAGTATACTTTAAAAAAAATATGAAAAATTACAACAAAAATAAAAATGAACGGAAATGTCTAGTGAATCTTCCAAATAGACATTTAAGGCATATTTTAGCACATTTCTGATGCACTGTTTGCCCGAATATCGTCATTGAGAAAAGGCAAAAAATAAATAAATAAATAAAAAGAGAAGAAGTAAACGAAAGAACACCACACCTAATCGGGATCATAAAACTAACAGTGTTTTGGATCTCCATCTGACAGACTGAATTTATTTTGACACATTTTCCACTATTCTTAAAAGTAAAAAGGAAATGTAATCAAAATATTAACGAATACTTGCCTTTGAAACCATATACCCCCCCAACCTTTAGTCTGAAGCCAGCCCATCCCTATCTGACCTCCATCTCTTGAAATAAAGACCACTACACCATTTATATCCAGTGAAAACATAAGGGATTTAACATCTTTACACTCTCTCAATAACCAGAGAAGGATTCATTGTTCCTCTAATCTTGATTTTGTTCACTGTATTGATATTTGTCATAGATCTGGAGTTCAGGAGGAGGTAGAATGAGGAGTGGCAGTAGCAGTGGGGATGCTTTCACTGACATTGTGAATAACTCCTGTGGGAAGATCTTTGGAGGAGGTGCAAGGTTGTGTCAGAAGCAAAGCGCTGTTGGCTTTAAAACAGACATTCATTATATGGGGAGGTTCTGCAGCTGTATCACATATTTCCCAGCAGCAGTGAAGGCAGCATCGGGGGAGTGCACTGGGGAGGTGGCTGTGCGCGGATCATCACTGAATCCAAGAGAGACGGAGCTCAAAGAGATTGCTCAGGGCCAGCTGTGGGTGTGGGAAGTGTGAAGCTAATTTACAATTGAAAAAATGTGATGTTATGAATACAGCATGAAAAATAATAAACCTACTTGACAACAGAAAAAAAAGGAAAAATAAAAATGTGTGTGTTTATTCCAGTGCTCATTCTCCTATGAGAATACAGCAGTTTGTTTCTATATTGCACCATTCAATTACAATCCCATATTATCTCACCAATAGTACTGAGTCCAAATAACACTGTTACCCCACATCTGTGATGACAATTAAATATTGGGTTATTTTGTTATGAACATTTTCCAAAATTATCAATAATTTCTAATTTACATTTTTGTTTCCAAAAAAGGAACACATATTACAGCTATTCTTTTGTATGACATTTACAACAATTAATCCCATGTCTTGAATTAAAATAAAGAGAAGACAACATTATTATTATTATCATTAACATTTTTCCACAATGAGGAAATGCCAATGATGCAACACCGAGTACAAAATATACTATCAAAAGTAAAGACAAATGACTGTTAAATACATATTTATATATGTATTCATATTTATAGTAATTGTGCACTATGTAAAATGTTCTGGTAGGAGGTCCACTACCTACTCCACAACAATATGTCATTAAACGTATCTATCTTGCATTTATCCAATTACATGTGTTTTAATTGCAAAAAATTATACCTTAAAATCTATGAGCAAGCCCCATCTCTGATCCAGTATAGCACACACAGCACACAGATTTTGACTGTTTGTGTCCATGTAGTACAGTACAGCATATGGACAGCAATAAATATTAGATTAAGTGTCTAAGAACAGAAGGAGTGGACTGAGTGGCTATAACTTCCTCTTTTAGACCAACGCTTCAGCAGGCCATTAACTGCTTCAATTAGAGCTGCTGCTTCTCACCTCGGCGAAGCAGACTTCGCTCCTCCAAAGTGTCTGACATGTGCGAGTGTGAAAAAAAAAAAGTTCCCCCATTCACTAAACACATCTGGTGCTGCCTTCAAACAGACCCACACATGTTTCTTTATGGCCACAGGCACAATCATGTCTGCTCTGACAGCCCAGCAAAAGAAACTTAAATCATATGGCAGCACTGAAGCCCTAATCCCGACATAGACTGACAGCTAATGTATTTATATGAGAAGTGCTTTTATACTCAGGGTTTTCAGCTGTTAATATTTCACATTAGCCCAGGCCTGACAGGTGGTGGTTGGTCCGACACAAGAAGGGGAGCAGGTGAAGTTCTTTTCTGTGGGAGAGCGCCGGGAGCGAGACAAAGGAGGTAAACACAGCGGCAAATGTTTTTAAATGGGAGGACGAGAGCGAGCGCTTTACAAGGGCCCTTGAGCCACGCAACACAAGAGCGTGCTTCACAACAGGCTGCAGTTTTACACACTTCTTTTGTCGGCGAAAGGATTAGAGGTGGTTAATCACTCAAAGTGAATATATAAAAAAGAGATTAAAGTACATATGGCAAGTTAGAGTAGTCATTTCACTAAAACATACTTAGTACAGTTATAATGAAGATTTTACTAAAAAGTCTTGATTGTTTTTTTGTTTTTTTTCAGTGAAATGTATCATTTTACAGTTTTTCAGGGACAGTAGATATTAATTTCATAATTGTCCATAAGCTAGCAATTGCAATGTTAACAAAGGTCCAAACTAAATTGCCCAATAATTAGACTTCTATCTTTGTTTTGTTAAATGAAGGTTTAAACGGTCATCCTTGAGCATAAATTGGTTCTGCATTTGGGAGAATTTTCTGTGTTGATGACAAAGATTTATTTTTTAAACTCGCCACTGCTTCCTGTATTTATCCTACAGCTTAACTGATGTAAAACTACATATACATACATACATGTACTATTGCACCAAATCAAGTCATAATTACAAAAACGTGAAAACCCGTCATATGTATTTGAAGAACTAGTGGTTTTCACATGATGTCACATTCCTCATTGCTGAACTAGAATGAAGTGAACACAGGAACAAACAGGTGTGCCTTTGTCCTCAGTCTATAAGTGTTGATGAAGCATATGCTGCCACACAGGTCTTTCACATTTACACTGGTATCACACCTGATAATAGCTATGATAACATCCCTCACATCCACAGCGGGGGTTCCGTCTTTATTCTGTCCCAATACACTCTAGTACATTTAATCAAATTTAAAGATATTTACATAAATGTATCTGTTATATATTATGTGTAAGGTCTGTTTTCATCAGCTCTCATTGGAGTTTCAGATGGAAACAAAGAACTGAGTTTTTTATTATTATTATTAGACTCAAATTAGTCCCAAAGGTGCCAACCAGACTTTTCCAAAACTGCCATAACACACATTTATCATTATACCTGTCCTGGTTCCTATAAAACCTGCACTGATTGGCTGATACAGAAGGCTTCAATAACAATCTACAATGGTGTATATATAATAAAGAGTGTATTCCAGTTCAGGTTTTTCAAGTTGTTTAACATATGTTTTCATCATATCACAAGTATGAATTACCACAGGAATTTTTGCAATATTTAACTTCCAAACAGCACTATTTTAATGAAAATTCCATAGTCAAAATCCTCGACACTGGCTGAACACTATACAAGTGAAAGAATGTGAAAACATTGAAGAAATACAGTTACTTTCCGTGCCACTTCATCAAGAATATAAACTTAAAGGTGCACTTTGCAACTTTTTGGTTGGGGGTTCATCACCTGCTTGTTTCTATGGATATGTCATTGCTCTGCCTGGAATGTTACACAGTCTTACATTAAACAGCTCAACCGTGCATTTATGAAATTACTGCTCAAAAACAGGCTTTCTGACTGTGAGTGGGGTTGCCTTTCCACAGATCTGTCCTGTAAACTTGGTCTGGTTTGGCCTCCATGAAGATCTGAACTTATAACTTGTTACTATGTATTTGTTCTGGGGCCCCTTTTATACACTAAAGTAGCTTCTACGCCGTTCCCTTTTTACAAGACTTACATAATTGCATGAACTATTCTAAATGTTTGCATATGTTTTGTAAAATAAATAAATACATGCAATGAAATTAACATAGAAAGATTTGACACAACTGTGGAACATTCCAGACAAAGAAATAACATCTCCATGGAGAAAAGTGTTTAACCAGAAAAGTTACACAATGCACTTTTATGCACTTCAAACCGACTATTTACACACAAAATAAAATGAGATACACTGAAAAGGATGCCTGAGAATGAGTGTCCAAACAGTGCCTGCATGTACATGAGCAGTAAAAATGAGATAACTAGATTAGCCCCGTGAGTTGGTTTTTGCCCTTTTTGTGTTACTGCACAGATAAGACATAAGACACAAAGTATTAACCAGATAAAAGAGCATCTGATTTGACCCTGTGTTCACACCTCAACTCCGTAATCCAGCTTCATGTCTCTTTTGCTTTTTATGTTAGCGCTGTATAATTCTCCAACAGCCCCTGGCCCAATGCTGCAGGTGTAGGTAAAGGAACACACAGTAAAAGAGTGATTAGTGCAAGCTCATGTGAAAATCTGTTGGCAGAATAATGGCTCTCAATTTCCATTTTTCAAAAGTAGGACGAAAGTATTACAGCCTGAACTATGATCAAAGGAAAACGACTAAATGTGCTTGCGTAATGACAAATAAAATTGCCCCATATAATCCCAGCTCTCCGTTTTTCAGGGGAAATATAAGTAGCTTTTGCAGTTGCGTGTTGGAGTGGTTCAGTGAAAGCAGTATATAGCAACATTAGGGCAGGGCAACACAGTCTGTATGCTGAGATTCCTATTCCCCGGGGCCCACATTATAATTTCTACTTTACAAAAATATGTTTTAGTACAAACAGTATCCACACTTTTTTTCTGTTTCTATTTAAAATGTATAGTCAAGAAATGATTCAGTAATTTGGCTGAAAAGTCACGGTCCCCTCACAATTTGATACGATACTTGATACATGGCTCATGATACAATATTATCACAATATGGAGATAATGCGATCGATCCATTGCGCAAAGTATTCTGCAATGTAAGAACGAAATGCATTTTAACAACAGTATTTCTTTGTTAAACCACTACTTGTGCAATCAATATGGAATAAACCAACTGTAACCATTAAAACAGTGAATATATCAAGTCTATTGCATGAACAAATTTTCTTAGTCTGAGCAAACATCAAAACTGTAGCAATGTCACAAAATAATTTAGTAAAATATACTACAGCAACTATATGTATCACCAAATTTAATATCACAGTATTAGATTAGATCATTCTTAATCCAGCTGGGTCGCGGGGGCATTTTACTGCCCAATCCTCATAGCACCTGACCCCCCCATGAACCCCTCTGCAGGTGGTGAGCCCACAGGAGGGTGGACAACATGGTCCTTGATGTTAGTTCATAGGGGTGTGGGCATGTTTTAGGTTGATGGGGGAAACCGGAGTACCTGGAGGAAACCCATCCAGACACGGGGAGGAACATGCAAACTCCACACAGAAAGGCCCGGGCGACCCGGGGATCGAACCCGCAACCTTCTTGCTGCCCTTTGGGCATCTAATTTTCTCTTTATTTTCTGTGGATGCCTCTGCTGTTGTTATTGATATTGTTCTTTGCGATCTGCTGACCACTATGATCCTTAGACACTCAAATAAAAAAGAGAGAATGAGAATAAATCAAAGTAAAAAAAAAAAAAAGTGAGCTTGTTTTGGATACCTGGGCTGAACTTACGGTAATCTGTCATAGTCATCTAAATGTATGCCAAATCACCACAAAACTGAGGATAGCTGATCTCATACATACTTTTCCAATCAGGGGAACAGGCATGCCTCTTGACACCAGTCTTATCAATTTTGTATGAGCTCTCATCCATAGTGTGGTGGCTCTCCTACATGCTACAATAATGTCAAATCAATGCTACAACTGAACAAACCGAGCAGAGACAGCACAGTGTAGCAGTAACAAGAACCTGCTTTGGGCCCCTCTCCTGTAGAGGCGACCCAAAAACAAGACTGGCCAAACCACTGTACGCAACACAGCAAAGACACTGCAATAATACGCTGTAATTACATAAGTGAAACTAATTGGTTTGACCATGTAATGCATAAACAACTGTGTCAGATCACATAAGTATAGTCCAGGGTGAGAATTGTTTTGTTTTATTATGTGAAAAAAATCTGTTTTGCAATTAAAATTACACAAAATCTTCACAATATTTTTTTTCTTGTTTACTAAATAATTAAAGGCCAATATTATGCTATTTTCTAGTATTTTCTATGTTATAATGTTGTTTCATCATCACAAACAGTTTTTCTCTCAAACAGAATCACTGTACCACTTCAGCACTGTCTATACGCCTTCACTAGAATCACTGAGGTGGCCCTGGAATTTCCAGTCTCCACAAAACAAAATGTAAAAGGAAGCTGTTGACTTGAAAACTACCACTTCATGACATCACAAGGTGGAACAGAGCATTTTGAACTTTGGAGATGTAGACGGACAAATAATGCAGGGTTACACATACAAAACACAACTCCCTGTTTGTTTTTGATGAGGTAACAACATTCTAGCTTGGCTTAAAGCTCACATTAATTTTGTGTCATATAGGACCTTTAAAATGGTAAAAAAAAAAAAAAAAAAAAAGACATTTCAAGAACTACACATGTTACCCTATATATATTATGGCCTGGCTATTGTGTGGGTCAAGGACTGCTTTATGAAAACCAATCAAGCCGTTTATTGATGAAATGCCTTCTTGTGTTAGGTGCAGATGAAAAACCTATTTGGACAGTATGAATAATAATATTGTATGCGTTTAACCCTATCATGTGACAATCATTCGCAGTTATTGGCCTCAGCTGGATGGGTGGATTGATTTCACACACACAGCAGGTCTCTAGGGCTCCTCTATGGATTTTCCAGCTGCCCTCCCAAATGATCTATTGTAATTTCACCAGCAAAGGTCCTGCCAGTGGAGACTATATGGAAACAGTCATATCAGCTCCTTATATGCTGCTTGTTTTAACCCCTGTTATTCTGAGTTATGTTGTGATTCCAGACAATATTTATCGATCTCCAAAGACGTATTTGAGCTTTGCCTTCCAGATCTAGCATGTGTTGTGCAGATAATATTTCTGCTCTAGGTTTACCAGGTTTAAATTGTACAGAACAATGAATTAAAGGTACATGTGTCAGGACATATAGGGGGGATACGGTCTTATGGCAGTAACAGAGTTCACTGTGTGTAGCATATGTCACCAATCGCCCCAACAGATTCACTTTCAGATAAGTGCTTGTGCAACTCGGGGCTTGTCTTTCTCATCCAAATGTTCCATTGGCTTTGGTTTTACTGAAGGGATGACAGCAGCGAGTCAATTCAAATGAAGCTGGGGTTAAGGTACTGATCATGAGGGTGGTCACCTGTGTGAGCTCAGTAAATGTGTTGGGGGGAAGAAGTTCCATCACAAGGTGGAACTGTTTGAAAAGTCCTTAGTAATTGGACTACAGATGATTAGGTTCTAATGCCAGTGTTCACCCTGAGGCTGCACTGACCTCTGTCTCTGATATTCTCACCTCTGAACCCTTCATGTGTGCAGTTCAACTGCAGCTTTTAGCCATACATGTTTTACATTACACTGCTGCTACTACTACTGTTCATACACATCAAAGCATTCCTCTATTTACTCAGGTATTACAGGGCCTTTAAATGTGATTAAATGTGATTTGTGAACAAATCTATAACAACACTGGATCAACTGTGATTCTTATACCAGACAAAACCAAATCAGTTGATTGCTTTGTGCTAATTCAATGCTAATAATGTCCATTCTATTATATGCAGTACACAAATGTAAGAGTTTTGCATGATACACATTTATTATGTGTATCATTATCACAGCTGGATAAATGTCACATGGCAAAGTTTTAATGAACCTCAAGATGACGGAAAAGGAGAAACTTTAAAAGTGTAAAATGAGTGCTCTGGTGTGCAGCGTGCACATATGCTGCAGCAGATAATCTGTAGAGGGAGCTTGATCTATTTGTTATGGCTGCTAAAGCTTGCTGGGTCACTAACCCATGGCGACCCTCATCGGTTATAGAGGAACAGAGCTTGTCTGCCCACTGCACTATTCAGATAAAACATGTCGGCTTATGAGTCCAAGACCTATGGACCTGTTAGAACCTGACTCTTCAAAACTGAGAAGACGCCATATCAAAATGAAGCTATGAGGATGATAAGAAATGATCCGTTGTGGCCTCAATGGTGCAGAGCTGAGTGAGTTTGCACAGAAAAGGGGGAGGGTGCATGCTGTTGATATGACCTATGGTGGACAGACGGCGTGGGCCACAGAAAGAATGAGAAAACAAAGGCTGGGTGACATGGTGCAGGGGGCTGATGTGAGGTGAGCGCTGCACATGCCGAGGCTCAGGTACAAAAAGCTGCTCTTTGTCATGCAGATCACAATCAGTCCAGCTTTGTCTCCAGCAGGCCATGCTGTGCACTGACAGACACACACTAACCCAGAGGTTTTGTGTTCCCGGTGCTTTTATACGGGTAGTGTAGCTCTTATACGGGCAATGTACGTGTACCAGAGAGAGTGTGGGTCTGTAGAACAGGTCTGACCTCTCATCTAGTTGTGCTCTTGCTCCTCTGAGCGCCCCCTGTGTCTTCATAGAGCTGCAGTGTTTCATGGGCCATATTGTGACTATGGATGACTCAACATTCACATGAAGGATGTGACAGGCCCAGAGGGGTCAAGCTGAGCAGGTCATCTGTGCTGATGAGGAAAGGCAGGCACTTTTTTAACTTGTGTAATATACTGAATTAAACTCCATGTGATGTGACTCATACAAATAATAGAATGTGTGTTTCTAAAATTATGACTGTATATCCTTTTATTATGCTTTTCTTTTTTTTTTTACCAATGCACACTATCAGTAAAATGCAGTACACCAACAGCAATGTTTAACTTGCACAGAAAGGTTGTTACATCTTCTGTGTAGCACTATATGTCAGGACCTCTTTGAAGAAAGTACTTCATCATGTTTTGTTCCTTGGAGCAAACAAGTCTCTATTTTTGTCTTTTTTGTTGTTGCTGATGATGTTCTTTTCTAAGTGTGTGTGTTTACGACTACACAATCCAAAAGGGGCATAAAGCAAATAAAACGATAAAAAGATCACATCAAAATAGGATCACCACAAAAACTAGAGTGAACTTGAGACTAGTTGTTGCAGGGCAGATTGAAAGCTTGTTATGAACCAAGTCTGGAAATACATTTGACAGTCCCCAAATGATTTATATTCCCAGTGGGTCAAGATGAATCAGGCTCCTGCTAATAAATATGACTTACCAAGAGAATAGGCTTTACCAATTAACATGTGCTAATTAAGACAGCAGGATATGAGAACATCCTTGATCTAGATTCCTGTGTGAAATACTACAGAGGTTACAAAGAGGTAAAGACTTTATTTCCACCTCAAATGCAATATGTATGATCTATACCATATTCTTTGGTTTTCTACGGCTTATTATTGTCAGGGGTTGTGGTGATCCTGTCCCATTTCAATTCAGTAAATAAATATGTTCTGAAAAGTATGTGATTCTTGGAGTAGTTTGTATAGTTGTTTAAACTGCCCAGAACTGACTAAGATGAATTGAGAATTAAAACGCAATACTAGTCAGAAAAATCACAATTTGATATTTCCTAAATCATGCAAGCATAATATATCACCCAGTTCAGTTGAATGTTTTAATCACTGCTTAAACACTGTCCTTGATATGCAAATTTTACTGCTCTCTTAGCCATATTTACAGAGGGCACTAAATATAGTTGTTGCAGCAGGCAAATGTTTAGCTTCATTTTGCTGCCATTACATCGACATAACCTTGCGTGCATTACACTTGGTTTGTCACCTCTAATTATGTTGTGTCTTCATTGTTCACAGGGACTCATTTCCATGCTAACATGTCGATGTTAGTGAGTTGCATGCAAGGCCTTAGCGCCTATTGTGCATCTCGTTTAACGGACACAGAATCAAATATTTGTAAGAGCTGCATTGTGAGTTAGCAGCCTTGGCCACCCAAGCTTAAATCAGCCCATTCTAGTCCTCACAGCGATCGATTAGTACATCTCTATTTGAGACACAGGCCAAGTCCACGTAATTATTTTTTCTGCTTACGTGGAAAACCATGTGCAGTCATTGCAAAAATACTTTTTATTGACCACCTCTTGGTGTCACCATCATAGAGCGGCCACAATCAAGCCATGTCTCACAGGACATGTAGTAATACAAAAAAATCAATGTTTTTTAAAGCATGCACTTAAGCAGCTATGACTGTTTTTGGTGTCCCATGCTGAAGGTTGCTTTACTGATATGTGACACTCCTGGTCCAAGTGAGACAACTGGTACCAGCACTAATTGAAATTTTGCATGCAAAGTGACAATGCCCGAGCCCTGGGCAGCGTGGATTAGAGCCTGAATAGAGACAGATTCTTTGTGAAAGCCTGCTGTGGCGGTTGGCGTGCAGGGCCGGCTCCCTGCATCTGCTCATTGGGGGAATTGCTAAAACAGTGAGTTGTGTAGGGCACTCATTTTACCTTTATCTAATCCTATTGTCTATCTTTTGTTGCTATTCAGCATAACGTTTCCATGTTACAATCTATACCGTGCAAAACAATTGCCAACGCATTTACATTTGAATGCTTTTTACCAAATTTGGCAGGATTTCTGAAATGCCCTATACAAAGATATGTAACTCAGTGCATTATTTCAAGTGACAAATGTGAATTAAAATAACATCATGTAGGGCCATGTTTGCTAACACGATTTTCTTCTGAGTGGGATACAGTGCTTGAAGGAATGTGGCGCACATGCTGAAATGCAATCAAATTCAGAAAGACATTTTTTAAAGACGCCATGCTGTGAGCTCATTCTAACCCGCTCGGCTGTCCTCTGCAGTGGGCTGTGTGTCTCATTGTGTCCGCTCAAATAAAAAGGGAAAGAGTCTGCTATCAAAGTGATCCATCATCCGGCTCAAGCCACAACAACTTTGCACACATGTCTGGGGGAGGCGCGCGTTGCATCATAGCAACAACAAGCTGCCCATAAAATGTTTGTAATGCCTCAACATAATGAGCAGAGTGAATGTGAAGAGTGCCAAGGATGTTTGGGTGCAAATTTTGATTTACACAGAAATTTACAACAAACATATAGATCATATAAATACAGCATATTTTGACCTACAAGCATTATGCAGAAAAACTGATTAAGAGATATAAATACATAAAAATACCATTCTGTTTCCTTTTGTTAAAGTCAACTGGGTCACATATCTAATGCCAATCAACTATGTCAACACAGTTAATACAGTTTTAATAAGAAATTTGAGTATTTCAAAGCAGAGCATAGAGTATCAAATCAAAAATAATGCTCTCATAACACGGCCTGAGAATACATTGTTATTTACACAATAGCAAAAATGTGCTTAATGTTTCCACTGTGGCACTGTCGAAAGTTAAGGCCACTTCAGATGATAATATGTGACTATGCTGACAATGTGAATTTTAATATTTCACATCTTGCGGTTGAACTTTGGCTTCTAAGCACGATCAAATAAATACTTACTTTTGATCCTTGTCATCAAACGTTAATATGAAAGAATGTCAACTTGAATTCAATCAAAAACGCAGTCACCAAATGTGTCAAAATGATTCGTTGGTGGGGCAGCCCTGATGCATGCTGGGATGGGTTTTTTTTTCTTTTTTTTGGATTAAGGCATTGGTGTCCTCTTTTTCAACTCTCTATATTTCTCACATGTAAGCCATCTTTGCATCCCCATTGGTTAGTTGACTAGGGTGATTCACAGGGTAAAATGATGGGGGGGGGGGGTCTTATCGGGTTTTTTGCAAATAAAAAACATGTTTTGAGTTGAAGAAAACTTATCTACAAACAACAGAGATACGGCCACTATCAACAAAGTATTAACATCCAAAACAACATTTTCCTTAAATCAAAACAATGAAAAAGTCTGTCATATTCAGATCTTGTCTAAAGGTTGTGCATTAAAAAGAAAGGAGCTGGAGAAACAGAACCGTCAGGTTCACATCTATAGATAGAGAGACATTCAGCGTTTTGATCTCCACAACACGACAAGTTCCAAGTAACGATTTAAGGTTTTTCATTGAGGACAAGAATATCAAATGTTGATTTATTCAACTGAATTTATTTTGTTTTGGGCCAAATTCGGAGCAACAGTCAGGCAGGGTTTCACAAAATTGTTGATTTAATCAAGAGTCAGTAAGTGAAATCATTTACTGATATTCATGTTACAATTGTTACAATGCAGCACTTTTATTCAGTTTTTTTTTTTTTTTTTACTTATAATGTACAATATGTATATTATGGAAAGATTCTACTGAATTATGTTGAGGTTGGTGTTAAAATAGCAAATTTTGTCAAAATATTGGAATTAATTCTAACATATTGAGATATTTAATTTATATCCAATGTATACTGCCTGAGTGTGAGTCCGAATTGCTTCAACATAATACATTTTGAGATATAACTGTAGAGGAAACTTTATGAATTAACGTCCAGCAGAATTACATTCTTATAAAATAAATTATTGCTAGTTTTACTCAATAGTAAGAATATATGGGATAGCACTGCAGACTTATAATATATTGGAATATATTGCTTCTGTGGAATTTATATAATAGTACTATAAACTGGAACTCAGAAAGATAAAGGCTGTTTGAGGTAGAGATGTTCCTCCTGTGTGCAGAGACTCCAGAGTAAACACCTAACACAGATATTCAGCCAACCTGTTCCTTTGTGCGCGGAGCCACGCTGCCTGGCCGCCACACACCACCGCCTGGGCACGCACTGCGCCTCCAAGTCTGGGAAGCCTCAGTACGAGCAAGTCTCTCGCACCACGGTCAATTAGGCTACTGCAATAAACACGCGGAGAATAGGACGATAATCTCTCTATGGTTTGTGATCGTATGTCTCGTTTTGTCACCTGCTGTTTGACAACTAACCCGGCAACAAACCTCTAAGCCAGCACGGGACATTTTTACATTTAATGGTTCGGGTTTGAAGACACTCACAATGAGCCCATCGTTTGCCATGTTATAGACTATTAATCACGTAATTACGATTATAACGAGTGTAAACCTGCAGAGATGAGCGTGTTTTGTGTCCGTCCATCATCCCCGCTCGCCGTTTATACAGAGACTAGAAGCCGTATAATGTGAGTAAAATCTGTGGTGTTTCAAAGAAAAGCAAAGAAAAAGGAAAGAGCGTAATTTTAGGTTAGTCTGCTCATTACATTCACAAAACGTCCACTCATGCGCTTTGTTGTTCCAAACTCAAGCCGGTGTGAGGATGCGGCGTTTACGCTGTGATGGATGAAAACATTAGCTTACCTTCAACAGCTATTACGGCCGGTATGGTCCATAATATCCATAGAATATCCATTATCGGTCACTTTAAAGGTCCAGACATTCAAATAAAATATGTCCTGAAAGCCATTGACAGGGAAAAAGCAGATAAGGGACAGGCGCTCCGTCACCCCCAGTAAAGCGATCCGAGATAGCGGAGAAACCAACTCAAATCTGTACCAAGTTTGGACGAAACCAAAAAAATGGAGACAGAGGGGAGCTGTGCGCTACGCAGGCTTACAGCAGCGCAGGCTTACACAGCTGTAGCGTTTAAAACAGCAAAACATTCAAATACAATATTTTAGATCTGTGTTTATAAAAAGACGGTTTGTTATGCTATAAATAGATATTCAGAAATTGGATGTGAAGTAGTCCGTCCCCTACAGACGTTAGTTCAATTCCCCCTGCTGTCAATCACCGCGAGAAGGACAGTCCTCTCTGCCTTCTCATAACGACAATTAAATGTTTGGGACCTGTGGGGCATTTATGAAAGATGGAGTCTCAAGGTTGCGCTGCAGCCGCTAAAACAACAAAGCATCTCTTCTTTTACTGGGTGAACGGAGTGCGCCATGACGCAGGTCCTGCCGGCTGAAGAACAATTTCAAGTAAGTACAACTTATCTTTCTGTGCTTATTATAACCCGCTTTTCCACAATTCTTTTGTGTTGTTTCTAGATAATTAGATGCATTGTTAAATCCAGAAATTCCACTTAACATAAATACTGTGTAATAATAAAATAACGTGTTTTAGATACTAAAACACGTTATTTTCCTGATGAATTTGTGTTTACGCGCTGTTTTGTGTCATAATAATAAGTGGACGGCACTTTTAGGCTGGGCTTTTTAGAAGTAGCAACATTTGGGAATGAGTTCATTGTATTAGATATTAATAAACTCAGTATATATATATATTTTTTTTATAATATATCAGTTGTCTAACCTATTATTACGTTTTTTGATAGGCCTAAATTTTGCTTTGAACTTGACCTAGTAGTTAATAGTAGGTAATTATTCATCGGCAATGACCTGGTTTGAACAACAAAAAAATGTTGTAATCTCTGTCTAATCATTGTAATATTTGCTGTAAAGTAAAACAAAATTACATCAAAATAGTGTACAAAATGTCAACGAAATACAATATAAACAAAATTAATGATTATTTTAATGGCCTATCACTATGAAAAATACAGTGAAGTATCCAATATTGACTGCACTGATTCATTTACACAGTATATTGGAGGTCTATTTGTTGTGCAAGCAAACCATTTTCTCACTAATGTGGTTATTTATATTTGATTGTATTAATCAGAAGCAGAGCAGCTCTCAGTGACCCTCAGATCACATGAGGTGTCATGTGACATGTACAGATCATTTTTTCCATCCTATGTTGTAAATTTTCCAGCAACATGAGCTAAAACAGCCTAAGCTTAAGTGAAATGTGACTTCCTCCAGGTCCCAAACTTTTTCGTCCTGCACTTTAAAATCGTCATAAAACTATAATCAGTTGATGTAATGTTGGCTCAAATAGCTGGGTCTCATAGCTTCTAACATCATTCACTGTGTTTGCAATAAGCTGACACCGCAGCTGGGAACACTAGGTTTTAGACGTATACATTTAATTGCAGTAATTTGATCAGAAAGTTTTATTTTTATTATTATTAAAGGACAGAATGTTATATATATATAACTTTATTTAACCAGGGAAATCCCATTGAGATTAAAAACCTCTTTTTCAAGGGAGCCCTGGCCAAGAGGCAGCAAAAAGACAATTACAACACAATTATAAAATTACATACAAATGAGTTAAAAACAGGTAGTAAAAGACAATTACAACACAATTAAAATGGCATACAGATTAGTTAAAACAGGTACAGTTTATGGAGGCTGTCTCAAGTGCTCTCAGTCTGGATTTAAAGCCATTCAATGAAATAAGTTCTGTTAATTTCCAGTCCTTTTGCAGCTTGTTCCATGTCGAGGGGGCAGAGAAGACAAAAGCCCTTTTTCCCAACTCTGTGCGAACAAACGGAACAGAGAGCAACAACTGATCATTCGCACGCAAACTATAAGAATCAACACTTCTCTGTGTGATTAAATTACAGATGTAGGAGGGCAGTAGTCCAAGCATGGCCTTGTAGATAAAAGTATAAAAGTGAGTCAATCTCCTAGTGGATAAAGACGGCCATCCTACTCGGGAATACAGTTCACAGTGGTGGGTCAAGGCCCTGCAATTAGTAACAAACCTCAAAGCAGCATGATACACAGAGTCAATCTTACTCAGACATTGAGCTGAAGCATTCATATACAGCAAGTCACCATAGTCTAAAATGGATAAAAAAGTTGCCGTAACAAGGCACTTTTTAACCTTAAAAGAAAAACAAAATTTATTATAAATTACACCCTTTGAATTGACCTTTTTGTTTATATAATTATAATAAACATTTTTTGTTAGTTGCATTATTGCATTGCATTATTTATTTAAATTTTAGTAAATCTCTCTGTTCAATCAATTCAATTGACAGTGATACAAAGTACCTGTAAATGTAGTAATAATGCAAGATGAAGTATAAATATTGAACTATAAACACATCATATTACTTTACAAAGTCAAGTACGTGTTTTTGCTTTAGTACATTTGCACTGTAGATATAAAGTCTACTTCTACTATGTTCCTAACAACCACCCAATAGAACCCATGTGCTTCATTACAGACTTGAAAACGTCCTTGATTTTTTTCTTTAACAAAAATAAATAAATACAAAATAAATAAATATAAATAAACAATTTGTAGATTCTGTATTTAAAATAAGCACAGTCATTTAGTCTAGTGGCAATCTTGTCTCTAAACAAAATGACCAACTATAAATTAATCATACGTAATAATCAAAAATAAATAAATGTATCAGATTTATCATTATAGGATATACATATATATATATGAATGTCCATGTTCCAATAGTTTATATCTGAATAAAAAGCAGAGACCATAGCAAGAACTGGAAAAGTATTGGAGTCAGGTTGCTTTTGTAACAGAACCAGGCCAGACTCCAGGCGAACATACAGCTGTGTACATCTGGATTTATAGCTCACTGGAAACAAGTGAAAATGTATGTGCTCGGATGCCCCACGGTTATATAGAGCCTCTAAATCAAACTAATAGAAGAATTCCCTATAAATTATTTGTCATCAAACATGCCTAGCTTATTATGTAGCGCAGCAGCGGGCCCATACAGACTCTCGTGGGCTAAACGAGTCAAGTCTGATTTATCTGCCTCCAGTGAGTTTGATGGTATTGATTCCAGGTCAGTTGTTGGGCCAACTTCAGACCAGGTGACTTGAACGCAGATGGAGAGAACACAGCAAACCTGCACAGAAAGAGAAAGAGGAGGAGAGAGAGGAGGACAGAGCAGCTCTGATATAATGACTTCCATACACATCGACTGGAGACCGAGAGATGCAAATGGTATTAATATACACGCAGATATTGCCTAGAGATATATTTGAGACATACTATATCATAATGGTAGTAGTATTATGTGTGTAATGAAAAGCAGAGTGCAGTAAACGTGAAGGAATCTTCTCGAGTTTTGCCAACTTAATAATACTGTGCTGCACTGTGGAATGAAAGAACACATTTTTACTTCAGTAAATTAGAAAAAAATACTGCAGTATATATATTAGTTTTTGAAACATACATTTAGGTAAAATCTTAACCAGCAACAGATATGCACTCAGAAAATCCTTAAAGATTTACTCACACAATTTTGTTCAGTCTTGTAATTGAGTAAATAGACTGATGACTGTTTTTTGAGTATTTAACATTACAGTATCTCTGTGAAACAGATTTTTTAAAAAGCCTTATCAAAAAATGTCTTTATCTTTTTAAATAATGGTAGTTCTAATGTTTTTTCTGTTAATGAGGAGCAGTGGAGGAGCTCTGCAGCGTCTGGTGTTATTTTGACCAGTCTTGTGCAGAGCTCCAAACTCTCAGGCAGTGTTCAGTGTCTGATGAAAGATTTAGCGCAGAAGGATCTCTGAAATCACCCTTTTGTATGCAACTGAATGTACAACAATAATTATGTATTTTATTTAAATGTAATTATTATTTTACTAAGTATCACTTTGACAGTTTTGAAAATCTATTCAGTGTAACACCCACTAAATGAGAAGAAAAGAATATAACTTCAGGATAATCAAATATTAATAAAAATGTTCTTATAGGCATCACAATACATTTTTACAATTATTAATATAGTTGCAGCTTTTTCATTTCTATGTGTTTATTTAAAATGGGACAGTATATATTTATTAACATGAGCACAGTTCAACATTTGTGCACATTTGGATCTACAGTCCTATACGCAGGTTGATGTGAACAGAAAGAAACAAGTCCTAACAAAAATGTTTGAATATCCCAGGTAGAATAAGTGTTAGTAAAAATGCAATCTTAACACAAAAGCACACTGCATTCCAGAGTGTCTGCTTTCACCAATAGCGCCCCCAAGAGCCTCAGAGTTGTACATCTACCAGCACTCTCTTGAAATCATTAGCAAAAAGATTTCATTATTTACTAGAAAACTATGCCGCAAGGAAAAGGCTGATTTAATTAAGCATGATAATAAAATTCATTCTGAGTTGTTTTGAAATCTGAAATTTATAATTAGTTTCTAAGGTTTAATGAAAAAAATGCCCCAGACACAGTCATCTTAGTGGAAGTGTTTTCAGTAACGAAAAGAAACAAAAGAACAAATTTATTATCAGTTTTTTTTCCAGTAAATTTTGCACTGAGAATTAAATTATATATTGAACATTCAGTTATTTCAAGCCTGATCGTGTAGCTAAAAAAAAAACTAAAAAACGCTGGGGTCTGTCTGTAAAAGTTTTAGCGTGAACTCTGACCCTGTGCTGAGAAAATGCTCTGGACCTGTCTAATCTGCCAAGACCTTTAGCACAGGATTAATCCCAGTTGGCTGTGCTCATATTTACTTATGTGCGGATTAAAGGTTCTGCTAAACAAAAATGCATGCATGTTTTACCACTAGACTTGTACACGCCATATTACACTCTTTATTTTATATTATTTCACTGTTAACTAGGCAATATTTACCAACATCAATCAATATCTTATTTTTTCCCTCTTTATTGTGATAGTAATGTCCAGACAACATCAGGGCAAACCATCAGGAATAATTGTTTGTAGATGTCTTAGTTGAGCTTCAAGCATCACGTAAATAGTGAATGGACTGTCAAGTGAATTGATTGATAATTAATTCTTGAGTTTATGACAGAAAATGTAACTTTCACTTTTAGCTTACAATATTTACAGATTTTTTGCGGCAAGGGATACAAGCCTACCTTATTTACATTATTCTAAAAGTTACATAGGGCTACCATATTAAAATGTGCATTTTAAAGCCCCTGACATTGAGGAAAACTAATTATACCTTTTGAAATTAACTTGCTAATGTTTGACGTTATATAATTAACTATAGAACATGAGACACAATCCACCAATTGTTTTAGAAAATGTATTCAGAGGCATTGATACGTGGTCCTCTGTGCTTATTTTACATGGAAAAGCTCACCCCACCCGGACACCACCTTCGCCTTCCCAGCGTATTGGTTTACCGCTGCCAAAAATTAAATTCAATCCTGCTAAGTTGCTCTAGCTTTAATTAAATAGCCCAAAAGCCCGGGCAGGACTTAATTGACTTTCTTGTGATGTGAACTTTGCAGACAGTGTACTACTCACACTATAGTGGACTACAGGGACCTGAAAAGAGATCCTCGCTCCCCTCTCCTCTCCTTTCACTACTTTTAAATCAAATCACTTAAGGCGTTTTGCTTTGACAAATGGGGTCAGAATCAGTGTCTTCTTGTGGTTTATGGTGTCACCGCCTTAAGAGAAATGTATGTGAAAAGAGTATGGTAAGAGAAGACTGGCCCGTGTCATTATAATAAATTTAAGCAGTAAAACACAGGCTCTGTAAAAAGCCATTGAGATGACAGTCATGGCCAAATGAATGTCTGGTGTAAATGGCACTCATCAATCACAGCTCGGTTCTGGATGCTAGCATTATCTCGGAGCGCTAATTGATCCGACCATAAGACCGGGCATAAATCTGCAGATGTGGAAGTGGGAAGGACTGTCGCAGTGGGTGATTTTTTTTTTCTTTTTTATGTATTTTTATTTAGTTATTTTCACATTGGGTATGTTGAAGATTGAGTTGTAGAAAATAGTAAAATAATGAATATATTGGTTGACTTTTGTATTTACGTTTGCTTATTTATTGCCTCAGTGTAGAAATGCTAAATAAAAACAAAAAACTATGATAATACACAAATGCATCTTTCAAACTACCATACAATATGTGTGATAATGTAGTACCAAACTGCCATTAGATAAAAAAATTAATAAATTTCCACCATTACATGCCACAATTTCTAAAAGCCTATGTTAAAATTATGTACCAAAAATTGCAAATTTACTTTTTATAATTACATTTTTATGGATATAGTGTATATTATTAAAATTAAATTAAAAATATTGATTTATTTCAAATAAAATATGTGAAATTAATCTATATTCAAATGTACTGTTACAAATGAACAAATTGCAAATTATGTACAACATATTTGAGTAATTAAAGTGAAATTGTCTTCACAATTAAAATAAACACCTAAAGTATTTTCCCACAGAATTCTAATTATTAAATGCATTTTATATTGTATGCTGATAATAATTTAATACATACACTTTTTTGTTCTTCATCTTATGCCATTGTTTCTTTTTTTATGTCCAAATCTAAAGAGTGGCAGATGAGATGCTCAGTGGGACCTCTCCAGTACAATTAGAAGATCCTCCATGTCACTTCACATTGACTTTTTTGGATTCTTTCACTTGGAGACAGCTCAAGTGTCGGGTGGATCTTACAGAAAAGAGACTTGGACTGTAGACTCCAGTTAAGCCATTTGGATAACCTCCTCTGACCAAACTGACCCGCTTGGCACCACCGCCGACTCCACTCATCAGGAATGGTGTTGAACTGAGCGGGATTAGCCTGTGTTTGGGAGTGTAGGCGGCGGAGGTAGTGACCTCTGAGACAGAGGAGGTACAAGCCAGTTCTGTGAGAGTCACCTGTTCTCTTAAGAAACTTAAACAACTATGAAGAGTTAACGACAGGCCATATATGTGTGTGTGTGTGTGTGTGTGTGTGTGTATATATATATATATATATATATATATATATATATATATATATATATATATATATATATATATATATATATATATATATACACACACACACACACACACACACACAAGGTCTGTATGGGTCAGATAAATCAGATATATAGGATTTGAAATGTAAACAAAGAAAAGTTTTAATATTCAATATTTCAATATTCAGTATTGGGATTTAAAAAGATTAAGCCAGTAAATCTTTTATGAGCTATGTGCCGCACTTTGGGTTCTGCTTTGTTTGTAAAATGTGCTATATAAATAAAGATACAGCCATGGTGCCTGTTGTAACTGCAGCATTGTCTTGTTGTCATGGATCAAGATTGAAATTAGGTGTCACGATTTTCATGGCTGAAACAATTTAACTAATTATATCATGATAATTATGAAAGTATATGAAAGATATGAATCATTATAATTTTAATATTATGAATATGTTCCATATTTAAACAACTGTTATAGTACTTTGTAATAAGTGAAAACAACAATGATCAGCTTAAATGTCAGCATGATAATTGTCTACAGTTTTATTACAATAAATGATATGATTGTCCCATCCCTATTTTGTTTTGCTCAAATTTCACAACATTATGTTATATTTTCCTTATACAAACTGAAGTGTATATAGTTTAATAAAATAATTAAAATATTTTGAAATAGCACTTTTGGCGACAACTAAAATGTAAAAATGCATGTTACACAATGTAATGCAATGTAAAACATTACATTACATAAAAGCTTTTTTTAAAAGACCAAAAAAGTTGTGCATGTAAACAAGAAAATCACAAATTGTTTCTACACAATTATTTTACTTTTCTACATAATTAATTTACTTTATTATATGAATAGTAAGGTATGTCTATGTCTGCTTTCCATCACATTCACATTTTTCTACACAAATAAAAAGTGAATGAGACCCAAAGTAACGCTTAAACTTAAAGATGTTTTCAGCTATATTTAAGTCCACTCCAGATCTACACACAGGTAAAGGCTCAACTGTGATTTGTACCCTGTAATAAACTGTGGTTTAAATGTTGTAACTCTGAGCCATCTAGTCTTACTACATCAACAAATACTTTTACATCTAGGTGTAGGATTGTAGGATTTACTGTATATTTTAACAGCCAATCTCCATCAAAATGTTTAGATTTTGGAGGCGACCCAGGAAATGACAGCGTGGTGTATTTAACTGTGAACGGCTTCTGATTTTCACAAGTCCATGCTTAGTTTGTGCTACATTTACCTTAACCTTTGAAGTAGCGGTGGTGTTTAATCACAGTATTCTTAGTCATGGTGGAGTTTTCAACAAGCTATACCCGTTTACCGCTAAACAAATGTGTAATAAAAAAAACTGTGTAATGGCATTTACATAGAGGCATTCACAGCAGGAACATGAAAAAAGTCTGGGGTGTATGAGATTTTAGCATTTCCTTTGTGTTTATCCTTAGGGAGGGAAGCTCAGCCTCTCAAGGTGGATCTGCATATATTTTTGCAGTGTTTGCAGTGTGCAATATAATGACTTTGAGCTCTTAGCTGAGGAAATGATCTAAAGGCAATTAGAGTTAATAATATTCCTTTAATTTATTTTTGCAAATTATCACATGCAATGATTTACAGTTCAATTTTACTTATATTTTGCATTAGACGCCCTTTTTGCTATAGGCTGCATCTTTATGGAACTGCCAGCATTGACTTTTTACCCTTATTTGTTGTTATATAAGAGTGATCTGGCTTCATCACATTATTTTGTAGCCTGGCCAAAATTAGAAATGAACTTTTTATGTAAATGAACTATTCCAGCTTATTGACTGCACTTGCGGTGTAAGCTAAGATTTTCACATTATGAAATGTATTTATATTTCCTAATAAAAATATGAAAATATCATTGTGTGTTTCAGAGGGTGAGTTTATCCATTAGAAGAAAAGTCTACTATTTTACACCAATATATGACTCATATGAACCGAGCCTTGAAGTAGAATGTCATGAACCTTTAACAATAGTTTAGTTTAGTTTAGTTTAGTTTAGTTTAGTTTAGTTTAGTTTAGTTTAGTTTAGTTTAGTTTAGTTTAGTTTAGTTTAGTTTAGTTTAGTCTAGTCTTTAGTTGAAGGGACTATGCACAGAGACATTAAGTACAAAGACAGAGATGTTCAGTACCAGATAAGGTGCAGCAATAAGGGAGCTGGAAGTTTGTGATGCTGAGTGCTAGTGGTTACAGTAGTTGGACTTGCATAAATGTGTCCCTGTGCAGTGACCAAAAAGCTACAAGATGCTCCAGTGATAATGAAAAGTGTTGTTTGGCCCAGGGCTCTGCTGCATTGACTCAAAATTTGGGGTTTGTCCCCAAAATGGAAGTCTAATAACAGAGAAGTCCTGGAGGCAACGCTAGTGCCAGACAGCACAAGGCTAAAAGGGCATCTATTCAACACTTCAAATATTAAAGAAACAGACCTGGGCACTTCTCAAATTAGTAATGATAAAACTTAATTGAATGAACTAGAAAGAACTCTGGTATCTGCACCACTGGTGCTCTCTTTCTGGTGGTATACACGGACACAGCTTCAGTTTAAGTGTTTGCTAGAAATTGTATTCACATATCCTTCCTCCTGTAAGTCCTTGTTTAGAAATTCTTTTGCCAAAATGCAGTAGTATTGTAGACCTGGTTTAGATCTTGTGTAGTCCTGGATTGGATCTGGTAATACCCAGAGTGATATAAATATTAATAAATAAATAAATATTAATATTATAAAATATAAATATTTTCCTAGATGGTGTAAAGAATTTGAGAACCGCTCCTTTAGTTCATCCTAAAGAATGTTTTGCATCCACTACAATCAGAATCCAATCATTTAGCATTATATTTGCTTATTTCCTATGAATTTCCCATGGCAATAAAAGTATGAATTAGATAAAATCACTTTAAAATCATTAAAGTTTTTTTCAGTTTTGGGCTAAAAGTGTTAGCTGTTCTTGTGTATTTGTAGAAGTGCCCATAAAGGCCTGTGTCTATGCTCTTGTTGAGTCTACACTGAAAGAAAAGAACTGGCAGTACATGGGGAAGTAGAGCAGAAGAAGCCGAGTCTGACACACACAGAAATCCCGAAGATGCGTGAGGGCATCGAAGAGCACATGGGAGCATCCAGAGGTCGTTCCCATGGCAACCTCATCCAGGAGAGATCAGTGACCCTCCCGCCCTGCCGTGTCCGCCCCATTGTAGATTGTAGGTCACATATGGCACCAGAGATCCAATCAGGACTAATCTGGCTGAACTTGTAGGTCATATATAAATTCTACTGGAAAGCTGGTTTATCTCAGAGCTGCGTGCGTCTTTATGATAATAGCCGACATGACAGAGAGCAGATCAGCTGACCTAGTAAATGTGTGTGTCAACAAAGGCCCATGTTGTCTGTGAGTGAGGTACAAACATGGATCAGATACATATGGTACCACAAGAATGCAAATCCTCAATCGACACTTCACAGGTACACAAGAGTCATAGCTTGTTTTATTCAACATGTTATGGGCAATTGCTAATAGTATACAGAATTATACTCCAAGTAATTATATTGATTCACTATAGATTACTGCTTTATGGACGTCATAAATTGTAGGACTGCAGTAAAATGCACACTTGTAGAGTACAGAATATCAGCATTGTCATTTCACTTTAAGTGGAAAACTGAAATTGTAGAGGCCGCTCCGATCAATAACATCATTTCAGTGCAATTTGTGAGACTGAAAAGCATTTCTCCCCACACACAAAGTTGCTTAGCAAGTCAAAAAAGCATCAGACTTTGAGATTAGATTCTGTTTCTGTCTTTCATTTAATTAAAGATTTTTTTGTCCTGTTTGTTGTAAAACAGAGAGTCATTCACAAGACTAACTTAAATTGCAAAAATAATTATTTACAATGTGCACATTTTGCACTGCTTATTGATTGCAAGTTGTGTACTTCCAAATATAATACTGATCTTACACGTCTTACGACCGGTACTAGATGTGGTACCATCCCTTCGGGCCAGTACTAGATGTGGTACTATTTGTGGCACCGTCCCTCCGGAGGGTACTAGATGTGGCACCGTCCCTCCGGAGGGTACTAGATGTGGCACCGGCCGGAGGGACGGTGCTACATCTCTATTTGTAGGTGTATTTATATGTTTGTTTTGTTTTATTGTTTGTTTGTCTTTTTTTTTCAGTTTTTGTTCAAAAATGTAAAAAAAAACAATCATTAAATAGCTGAATTAAAAATGTGTAAGGTATTATATTTACAGAAACTCATACATAAATTCAGTTTTAACTACCCTGCCTCCATTATCCCTTGTTGTATTATAAAAGTTCTGTCCTAGTTCTTCCCACACACAGACTGTGGTGTGTGCTTACATAAAACTACCACAGGACTGACTCACACAGGCAAAAACAAGCTCTGTCACTGCACCTCAAATCCACCACAACACCCAAAATACACTAGTACAACACTCACATGCTACACATACAGTACAACCACCAACTCTGTCCCATTTTATTCCCACTTAAGTTTTTCCTATTTATGAACCTCTTAAGTCCACTTGATCTCCACCTGCTCTGTGCTGGACATGTGGATGAAAACTGTAAAATAAGGTCAGCTATCGTCTGTCAGGTCAGGAAATGTCGCAGCAACACAATACGCTAATAAATAATGACATGATGAAAAAATCACATGTATTGTATGTAGGTCTGTCACAATAACACATTTTGAAGTGTGATATAGTGCTGAAGTAAATATAGATGATAATACTGAAAGCAAAGCATAAAGCCGAATTATCCACAAAAAATTATGTATGTACAATGTATGTGACCTGTAATAAATAAATAACTGAATACAACACTTAGTAGTTAGTTTGTATCTGTAATGAATCATAGGGGTTCATAATTCAACCCTCTATCAACCATTTGTCTTAAAAATATGTTTATATATGTGTACATTTAAATATGTTGTATTAAGTTAATTTGCCAATTTGACATCAGCTAAAATGTACATACTAGTATCTTGAAATGCAAAACTTACTATAGCTTATTAATTTGAGGTCTTTTGTGTAATGTAGAAATCATTGTGGCTATATGTGCTTAAATATATTTTGTACAAGTATTTACTAATTTAACTTATATTAAATCTTTCTCAGATTTTCTAGTTGTTTTCTAGTCAAGCTAAAATGACTTGGATTCAGAAAGTTTTACCATGATTTGAGTAAATTTCACTTGACAAGTAAAATTATCAGCCAGGGCAGTAAGATTTTTGTACTTAAAAATATGAAAATACATCTTGCTACACTTAAAATAAGAAAAACAACTTTTTGCATAAGAAATAAAATCAAATGTTGCTTGAATTAAAACAAAAAACACAACAAAAAAACACACTTATTCCACTGGCAGATAATTTCACTTGTCAAGAGGAATCTACTCAAATAAAGCAAAATGTTCTTAATTTAAATCATTTTAACTTACCTAGATATTGTTTTTTCCATAAATGTTTAGTTGTGTTGATGAAATAAAAATTAAATCAACACAGTAATGCAACACAATACAATTACATTTACAGAGAGCGTATTCATAAAAAAAAAACTTTATTCAATTTAAAACAAAAAGTTTGTTCGAATTTAACATTGAAATATCTGCCTCTTTGTCATGCATTGTGTACATCAAGTAAATTTGGGACCTCGTACAAACCCTGAAGTCCAATTAAACAATAAGAGCAGAGTGATGTCGCCGTCAGAGCTGCAGCCACAGGGCCCAGTCCCAACATGTCAGTGCCCCCACCCCCCACCCCCACCCCCACCCCGCCACCTCTCCTCCTTTGGCCTCCTGAACTCTGCCGCTTGAGCTTTCAAATGTCTGCAAGCCTTTTCATTCAGCTTTCCCCACCCATCCAAGTGTAGCCACCGTGAAAACACCGCATCCAAAGTAACTACCAGTAGATTTTACTCAAGTACCGGTACTTCATGTCATGGTTGATTTACACACTTGAATTTCAGTGTTCAAATTGTATACAGTAGTTATTAGTAGCTGCAGTTAAAACTATTTATAATAATATAATATAATATTTTAACACTTACTAACAATCCTTTTTTATACTTGTATTGTCTATGGAACTGGAGACATTTTTGACAACATAACAGACTTCCACTTTACAAAATCACAGTAAAAAGTTTGATATAAAGAGTAAAGTGGCAAAAAGGTGACAAGAAAATAAGTGTGATGATAATAGAGAGTGAAACGTAATGGCCTGCTGTGAATTAGAAAGTTGACCTTCCATAAAGAGGTGACACAGTGTGCACTCGCAGAGGTTTTAAGGCTAAGTGGAGCTTTGAGAGCAAGAAGCCAGAGCCGAAGGCCAAGCAAATATTTCATGAGTAATTTAATATCTGGAACACGAGCACACGCTGCACTCAGGATGCTGGCCCGGATATAGAGATCTCTGAAAAGGAAAGGACCAAAGGCTGTCCCAGTCACTAGTTTGGTTCATGTTGTACAGCATGTCTTTTTTTTCTCTCGCTCAAATCATGCTTCAGGGCTACAAGACAAGAGCCCCAAGTCTGAGAGCACTGTGGCATGGCGAGGGCAGAGAGTCACACGCAAGTATAAGACAGGTGGGTCATGCGGTTAGCAGGGAGGGTCTGGTACATGTTATAGCACTTTGCACTACAGTGAATATTTATCATAATGAAAGTGCCATAGAGAGACTGTGCAGCTTTAAACCAGTAAGCAGACCGAGCAGCTGTATACGGCCCTGACATGTCCAGGGGGCACCTGAGAATACCTAAAGGTGTATTGTAAATTAAAACTATTGCAATACTATTTATTCAACTGGATGACATTACAATTAATCAGAAAACATGAAAATATCTGGGGAAAGATGAAGCTGTTCTTTTAGGGCGACTGGTCACCCTATACTTATAATTTCTTATTTTTAATCGCCATAGTATTCACATTTTTTTCAGTAATATGCTGTGTACTTCACCCTGAATGGCAGTGAAAAGGCGAGGGCCCCAACAGCAAATTTTACTTATGGTCCCTGAAAGCTTGGGCCCTAAATTGACCTAAAATACTATTAATACAAATTTCTTGTCATAAATTATGATTATGTATTTGGCTTTGTTAAATATGAATAATGTATAATGATAAAATAAAAATGTATAATGTATTTTCCCAGGACTACCTTAATTTATGTTGTCCTAATGCTGTTTTTATGTGGTGGTGATGACATGAATTTCTAGATTCTATTTTATTCTAATAGAGCTTATCCTCTAGTTTTGTAGGTGCCTCCTAACGTGGCTCAAGACCTGGAGAATTCACTTTTGCCTAATAGATTAGAATCCACTGCACTGTTAAATGGACCAAAAGCACCTTAATCTAATGAGTTCAAGAGAGTATTCATCCATATACCCCCTCAAGCTGCTGACCACAACATGCAGTACTATTGTTTTGAATGCTCAGTTTAGGAAACACACTATAACATAATAGCCATAGCGACATACCCTTAATACCCTAAATGTCACTTTTTTTGCAGTAATTGCATATCCATTATCAAATGCCTTGATAACATTCACAAATAATATTTTCTTCCTCTTGACGAGTTATCTGATGCTGTTGATGCTAAATCAATGGCTGTCGACACATTTCCCAGTGAGTCCTGTGGGTTTGGAGGACATTGGGGGTGGGTGGGGATGCAGTGACCAGCAGGTGTGAAAATGTGCACAGGATGAGCACAGGTCAGAGGGAGAGAGCATGGATTTATCACTTTGTCCACGTGGGATTCACACAAGATGCCATGGACCGTAGCCTGTGGTACTTTAAGGAGTAATTAGAAACGAACTTATACTGTACTGTATAACGTTGATAAAATCCTGATGAAAAGGCCTGTGGTCACTTATTTGCATTCCTAACACACTTGTAGCACTGAATTACCATAGGGAAAATAATATACAGCTTTAAATAATGTTTTTCACTCATCATTGGCTTACTCAAAGTTGTATTTTAGTAAATTCATGCTTGTTTGATTATTCCTGCATTGTCGTGCATTTTACAGTTTTCACAAACCCCCATCCTCACTTGAAATACTACTTGACATTATCCAAATAATTCAGACTCCATGTCATACAGGGTTAAAAAATGCTACATAGCCATTATTCAACAATAAAACAAGTAAATAAGTGAAAATCTGCCTCTTAATTTTGCAGTTGAATATTGTACTTACTGTTAACTATTCAGTATGCTTCAGTACAAACTCTTGCCAGTAGAGGGCATCACTTAATCCATGTTTTTCAGTTTTTTTGCCATTAACATACTATACAATTATAAAATATGAATTATTATCACAGATGCTTCCTAATAACATGAACATAAGTGTGGATGTGACCTATTGTGTTTACACTGATAACAAGCTCAATCCAGGCAGCATAATCCCCCGCTGCCCGGATAAGGAGTGTCACTAAGGTCACACAGGGGTCATGGTGAAGTGTTGTATTTACCATAGAGAAGAGCATAAGAAGCAGGGGGCAGGTGGATATAGGCTGCTCTCATCTCCGTCTCCTATAAGCTCTACCAGATGAACACAGAGTTTGGAGCAGTGCCCAGGCTGATCGATACACCAACTATTCTTATGAAGCTGGGTAATTGGAAATCAATGGTTATTGAATGACCTCTATTCTCAGCAGTGTGACCTAAAAGTGGTTTGTACACGAGCAGCATCAAGAGTTAATGTTGCTTTAACTCAACATTTGAGATTATTGCTGCATGTGTATTAAATGATTTATCTGAGAATTGTGCAAATAAGGCTCAAAGACAATCAGGGCAGGCAATAATAGCTTCAATAACAAAGTCTGCCCTTTAAACAAATACGTTCAAGCTGTAAAGTAAAAACAAAACAAAATAAATACTGATTTTAAAAAGTTAGCTATGTCTACAATGCAAACTGTAAGCAGATTCATAAATACACAGACAATTTAAATAAACATTATAATTTAAAATATAATGTTTTAAATAGTTTGAGGTAAATTCATGTCCTGTTTATATTTTTTTCCACAAAATACAAAGGATAAACAAACTAGAAATTCAGTCTACAGAACTAAAAATATGCCTGTGTACTTCCTGTTGTGTGTCCAGTGTACATCGACGTTCAAACACAGTTCTTTTAATAAGAAACAATCTTGAAACACATAAGTTTTATTAGCATGAACATCGTGTAATGCACGTCCACAACAGGTCCTGATTCAAACCATATGAGGAACTAAAGAAGCATGAAGCATGACTCGTATTGGCAACAGATGGAATGTTCCCTCCAGTGCAGCGACATCCCGTGAAATGCACATCAACTCTGCAATTAGTTTGTTGTATTCAGTGCCACACATACACACAAGTACGCATAAGTACACACATGTACACATAAGTACAAGTACAAATACTACGCACGCACATTCTGATCTGTTTGTGTTTTTCGTGTGACCAGGAGTGCCATGTGCTGACCTACATAGAGTGTGCAGTGTTTGACTAGCTCTTCTAATGGGAACTCACAGTCCAGATGCCCTCAAGTCTGCGCTTCGGGTCTGAAAAGAGGTCAGGGGTCACAGGAGGACTAGTGAAAAAAGGAGGGCTTTGACACAATCCGCCGCTGCCCATGTGCGCCAGAACAAAGAGCCAGGGGCCTGCGTGTTTACAACGTGTTTGGGGTAAGCGGAGAGAGACGCCGGATGCAGTGTTGGAGGTCTCCGAGTGTGTGATAGTGGGTGGTCACAACTAATGCATTAAAATCATTGAACTGGGGTTTTTCTCAGATATCTGCAAGGAAAAGACTAGCTGGAACTCAATTAATATCTGCTTGGAATAAATACATAATATAGTTTAACACCTTTTGAAATGTAGTAAAAACAACAAAGCATGCTATATTAGAAAAGAACTAAAATATTGAAAAACTAAAAGAATAAATCATTGTTCAAGTTCATAATGAATAATATGCTTCATTATAGAATATTTATTTTTGTATTTACTGGTTTTATATCAGAAATTATGATTTGATGTTCTGGTCTGCAATTTAAAAAAAGAAAAGAAAAAAAAGAGAAAGTGTTTCAACCAGAATGCATTACGTTCAAAAATGCCATAAAAATTCTCATGACCTGGTTTGGCATCAGTAAGTATTGGTGCTATTTACACTGTTACCATGCCATCACTCACATTATTATTTCAATCCCATGTGTTAGTTTCGTTAGATTACTGATGATTGGCCCAAAACTCTTATGCCTGCCAGAAATATATTTTTGTTACATAAAAGATTCCTGAATATTGCTTTTTAAAATCTTTTATCAACTTTTTACTTTTACTTGGACCCAGAGCTCTGGAAAAAGGCACTGGTTAATTTTCCACTTTTGCCTCTACAAACCCACTGGCCTGATCCGCTGGCACACACCACAGCCCTGAATATTACAAAGTGAGGATGTGCTTTGTGCTGGGCCCTGGGGACACTACTTGATTGCAATTTTGTATCAGCCAATGGAAAGTCTTGTGGTTTTCATGTTGGGGGCAGTATTTGGCAGGAAAACAGACAATCGGCGCATGAATATCCAATAAAGAAAACAAGTTTGAGTCCAAGACACAACACAAGCCACCAGCACTATTTATGCTAATGCATAACCCCTGAAAGACTGCAGTAAACAATAGAGTTTATTAGCCCTGCTTGTCGCAAAGTTCTGCAGAAATAAATCATGAGGTGATGTCATATTTTATATTTTTTATATGATTTCCTCCTGTTTTAAAACTACATAAGTCAGATTGTACTGTGCATGTTTTTCATATGATTCTTGGCACTGGTATTTTTCAACCAGTTTTATCAGAGAGAAACAAGTGAAATTTGAAAAGGTACTGCCATCTGGTGGTAGATATACATCAACACAAGTTCAAGGCCAACATTTATAAAGTAGGCTACTGAGTGCATACAGCGCCAACCACAGGGCAAAACATGCAACTGTTTCAAAAAACGGGTTAACGATTGGTAAAATGACATATTTTACCTCGTAGTCTATTCTATGTGACACTGTTGTTATTCACTTCTACTCCTGAAGTTCGAGTTACTTCAATTAAAATCCAGCCCCCTACATCCTTTATGCCTACTAGTCCCCTTTATATGAATTTGAGAACTGTAATTAATACTCAATACATATCTAAACAGTTACGTACATGATGGCTCTTTTAAAATCATGTGGATGTGCTGCTTTCAGACGCCATCCTGAATGCTTCTGCCCACTCCCCACTTAAATGTAAAATGTATTCTGGCCATTAAAGCCCATAGGGAACAAAACAATCACCCTCAGCGAGCATAACAATGTGTTTGTACAAAGATAAAGCTCTTTGTATCAAAACATTAAACAGGTTACGTGCATGCGGTCTGTCCTCAAATACTCTGTTTATCATTTTGACCAAAAGATAATATTATTGTAATGCAGCCAGTGTCAATCCCCTGCAGACACGGTCGTCTGTAATCCTCAGAATACCCTGTACGGATTAGTTTGTGCAATGTTTGATACGAGCCAGCAGAGGGCAGCAACGCGTCTTTAAAACTTTGCTGGTTTTACAACACAGATATTTACTTATGTCCAGAGGTAGGCCAAGCAGCCAAAAATAGTATTCAAGTAAAAGTGCCATTACCTTGTTTGAGGAAACTAAATAAGGTACCTAAAGAAAATAACCACCTCTGCTTATGCCTTTTTTATTATTGACTCGAATTATGTAATCAAAAAGTCTAAAATCATTTAATACAGCCTCATGCATTTTTGTACAAATATGAGCAGATGTCCAGATAGTCTTGATGAAGTCTTGATGGGAGAAGATCAATAGCTTGGCAAGACATTCTCATTTACTGTTTAACTCCTACTAACGGACAACCATTTGCACTCATAGTTTCTTTTTATAGATAGAATTGTATTAAATATATACATTCCCTTGCAGTGGAGTAGTCTACATTACTTCCTTTCTACATTAAAGCTCCTATATTACATGAAATTGAGGTATGTCTGTGATGAGGCAACAACAGTATAACATACTAGTAGATAAGAAAACAGTGTAATATGGGCTCTTTAAATTCTAAAAGTCTATGTTGGGAATGATCCAGTGCTGAGTATGCAGTATATGTACATTCAAGCTCTGAACAAGATGACAACATAACAAAGAGAGAAGTTACTTTGAAAACTGTCAGAGAGCAAACCTCAGTGCAGTGTGTGTTTTGATCTATGGGAAAAATACCATGCATATGGATGACAGAGCCCTTGAGAAAAAACTGGGGTGCTGAAATGTCAATTGAACAAATGGAGAGGCATTTGAGGCTGCAAAATTGAGGTATTGTAATTGATGCCCGTTAGCTTGATAGAGAGTAGACAGATTTTAGGGTCTGTCATCAGTGCCGGTGCAAACTGTATAAGCTCCAATTTAATAATAATGAATGAATTAATCAGCAGGGTGAATCAGTGCACTCTCTCCTAACCTTTGATCAGATCTCTCTCTCCTTTTACGTTGGCTTTTTTGATTCACATCAGTTAATATTGTAGTCAGTCATCTGGGAAATGAAAAAGGGAGGCAGGGACAGTTAAACCTTTCAAAATATGGCTGTTATTCTGTGACCTTTGTAGGAGAATGGTGTTTTGGTATTTATAACACGCTTATTTCTACTAAATGACTAAATGACATTTATCCTGCAGCCTCTTGTACTATCACTTTGTAAATCACTAACAAATTGACTAAATTATCTGCAGATTTGTCACTCTAAACTCTAACTAAAACAATAAGGTACAAAGCAATTCAGTACTCCCATGAGTCATCTTGAGCAAACTCCTAAATAAATTCCAGGCAACTCCAAACCCTTTTCTCAACTGAAGACCCACCTTTTCACATCGCTGCCTTGAAATAATACGTGATTGTTCGGAGGACGCAAACTTCTTTGTTCTAAAAATATACTTAGGTTACTCTCATAATGTGAGTAAATTGAGCCAGTATGATTGCCATGGTAACATAATTAAGCACAAGTCAAATCACTGAACAGCAGGTAAATTTTTCAAAGGTTATGTCATTGAAAATATGAATATTTGATTCCTTCTATTAATTTTCCATGTATCATATTCAGTAGATCTGTGATAATGCACAGCTGGTGGAGAGAAGATGTAATGATTATGCACTTAAGAGATACATATTAAATGTGAGAAATTATGCAGATGGTTACTCAACGGTGACATGATTTGTCAGAATGCATTCATAATCCTCCATAATTGGTAAGATTTTACTGACAAGTTTAGACACCCTATGGAAAGTGTTGTTTATACTTACAGTTTGGACCTCAGAATTATCAACCCAAATGTTCATCTATAAAACTCCTTTATTCTTATGGAGAAGTAGTTACAGATCATATGATTGACTGACTGCAAAGGAACTCCACAACCTAAAGTTCTATCTATTTATCTAACTAGGCTGTATCTGAAAAAATATCCTCTTTTATAAAATAGCTGATTGTAACTAATCCATCTCTTCATTTAAACAAGAGAATGAATTGTTCATTTAAGGGATTACATTTGTTTTTATACGTGAAATCTGCAGATTAGTTATGTCAGTCATTGTATTAACAAAAGTGATGGATTATTGTATGCTTTAAACATATAGGATTGAAAATGTAATTATACAGAGCATGTGCATTAACGGTCTTATAAAGTGAATTGTCAGCAACTACATTTTACACAGCCATTATAGAAATTGTGTTCTACTTCATCAAGGGTTTTGCAAGGATTACACAAATTAAAATAATAATATAAACCAATAAATCCTCTGCAGTTATGTATAACTATGTATGCTAGGTTTAATTAACCGACTAGAGGTTTATAGATTAGTGAATACAATGAGTTTTCTTTATTGGGGTCTTATTACCTAAGAGAGGACAAACAGTATGTATTTAAAGGCCTGTACTGGTGTGAAGTGCCCTTGTGAAAAGAGTGTTTTGTAATTTTGTGACACAAGTTAACAACAGCTCATAAAAGCTAATAACTAAACCCGAGCTAGTGATTCTAGTCATGCTCAGTGAAAGAGGCACTATATGTCGCCTAGGACACCGGGTCCACACAGCTCCTTCTTCGTGTCCATGGGTTTACATTAAAATGCATCGAACACAAAAGGACGATTCCATGTTCCTATTCAACACTGAGAACATTGTGGATAATTAGGTCATATGGTTTCTGAAATCATGGAGTCAAGGGCCGTTCAGATTGATACATCCAAGAAAAGAGGAAACTGCACCAAATTACTGTACATTTCTAAGGTAAATAATAACTTGAACTGTTATGGGTGAAAGAGTACATACAATTTGGGGATTAGGGTAATGTTACTTACAGCTCTTTTTAAATAAGCGAAAATGACATTCAAAGGCAGCCGCTTCGTATCGTATAATCTTATAATATGTAAATGCATTTATGTATTTAAATTTCATCAGTGTTATACAGCAAACATCAACACACCAGTATAAAAACAATCAAATGGTCTTGATGGCTATAATAAAAAGTTACTATTGTATTTAAACTTAACATAACTGACCTACAGGACAACACATAATTAACAGTTGCACAGAGATGCAACTATCTCTCACAAATCAGAAGCTTTATTTTAAAGCTTGTGTTTGCTTTGGTCTCTCCATCCGTGTTAAAACAGAACACACATAATCATATGCACTGGATGAAAGCAGATATGACAATGAGCAGCTAACGAATCCAAAATAATGTTTTCTGCTAAAATCATGCAACTATGAAATCTGTTCCATCTCTCCGTTGACCCATAACCTTGGTACTTGTCAGTGTATAATCCTCTGTACCTACACACACAATTAGGCAAATGCAAAAAGCCAAATGCCTGAGCGCACACGCTTTCAGCCACAGTGAAAGGGTGCCCATTTTGGTGGCATGGCAGCTGTGGCCATTGGCTGCCTGCTTAATCCACAACAGTGAGTGGGAACGAGCTGGATTTAGCCCTCCACAACCATGCTATCAACAGCTGTCTGTCTATAGCCATGAGACCGGCATTTACACAACAAACGGAATCATCAAAAGTCCAAAAACATTAAAAGGTAAGTGATTCAACAACTATTTGCACATTATAAGTCATTCTTCAAAGCAGAAGTTCCATTTCAGTCTTTTTCTTATATAACATGTTGTGTAGAGCTACTATACTGGTCTACATTCTTTATCCATGTATTCCCATGTTAATGATGATGCAAAATGTCTGAAACAAATCATTATCATAGAGGAAATGGCAGTTAATAGGATGTGATTTTAAGATGAAGACCCAATTCACATTAAGTAAATATGTGCAAAGCTTGGAATGCCAATTAGTATTTATAAAAGAAAATTATTCTAATTCAAACACTATTATATGTGGTTATGTTTTTACAAGATCATTTGGGGTAAAGGACTAATTAGCAGAAAATCTTAGAACTGACTGCATAATTATCAGCGTTAAAAAGGTCATTTCAGCTTGTCCGCGCTGCTGCGTCTACCATTTAATTTGTTTAAATGTACACATTTTGCTTTTCTTATTAAATGTTTAAGATTCTTTAAAACGTGTTTAAATTGTGATATGTACAAGACTTAGGATTTTAAGTCTAGTGGGTCACTGCCACTTTATCTTATTGAAGTTTTGAAGAAGAAGATTTGGAGTCCCATTAATAATGGTCTTCAACAAGCTCCTATCTCTGTTTATTTTTGGTTCAAGATAAAGGCTAAGGCCAAACTAATACAGCTTACTCTACACTTCAAAGCAGCCCTGTAAGCAACCTCCAAAATGCCATGTCAGGGTATACCAGGGTTTGCTCACAGACCTTTAATGATTTTTTATCAGATATAGTACAGACTCTAGATGCTATTCACAAGTCATAAAAATTGGAATAAGAAATATGGATCAATCCAAGAAGCATGAATTGTAGTACACAGATGGCTTCAAGTATCAATTCATTGGCAGCCTCGCTTCCGTCAGTCTGCCCCACGGCAGCTGTAGCTACAATAGTAGCTTACCACCACTGGGCATGGAGTGAATGAATAATGCTCTGTAAAGCGTCTTTGAGTGTCCAGAAAAGCGCTATATAAAACTGATGCATTATTATTATTATTATTTCAAAAATTACCAGACAATAGAAGGTTGGTGTAAAATATCATATACCCATGCAAACAATCAATATCTGTCTTTTGGTCTGAGGAGAAAATAAGATAACCTTGACTCAGACTTTTGCCTTAAAAAGAACAGTGCCATGTTGAATGCCATTTGGATGCTATAATAATAATAATAATAATAATAATAATAATAATAATAATAATAATAATAATAATAATAATAATAATAATAATAATAATATCATAATAATATCATAATAAAATCTAGGTGAATACCAAATTATTGTAACTTTCCTCACATTAAAACAGAGGACAAGTAGGAGACACAGCCAAGCTAAGTTACAGGTCAGATCTATGGAAAGACAGCAATAAGAATGTAACTTAAAAGTATTTTTGAGCAAAAAATACCTGTAATTGAATATGTTTAATGCTGTGGCCTAATACAGACAAAGCAACAGCCGCTTTATAGAGACAAGCAGGTCATCCCACACAAAGAAAAGTACACAGTGCACATAAAAAACTAAAATCTCTTAATATACTGTGCTTCAAAATTATTCTAACAGAGTTTTACCTTATTTAATGTTAAAATTAAGAACCCCAAACTGTCTTTTTTGAAAACAGATTGACAGATTTGCAGTGGCCAGTGCTTTAGTCACATGCTTAATGCTTTGTGGTGTGTGGTCATCTGCGGCGCACAATGCTTTAATTATTATTAGATGTTCTTCTTCTCCTGCCTCTACACTATACTGGCAGGTATATCAACAAAACAAACATAACAATACTAAATACTCCTTCAGCAGTGCTGATGATAACTTGTGTGCATCTTGATTCTGAGAGGGGATTAACATTCATCACTCTTTCTCAAGAGACAGTGCCGGTCCAGGCTATTCTGTAATTGAAATGATGCATTAGAGTGTGCTGATGTAACAGTGATCCATTAATCCAGACCTGACACAGGGTGTGTTTTCTCCATCCTCAGAGGGACAAAGTGGTCCTGGGTATTACTTCATCGTAATATTTTCACCAACACCTCCACACATCTGCACTTAGTTGTTGATTAGAGCATGAGTAAGTGTAAATACATAAACAGTTGCTATAAAAAGAACTATTTCATACATGTGTATTAGCTCGAGGGTAATAGAAAAGCAAGTGCTAGCAAACATCAATTTTTAATCACAATAATCAATTTTATCACAATAAAGGCAGGTAGTATCTTTTATCTACCTTTAAGAGGTAAGTATAGATCTGTCACAATAACTACTATATGGACTTAAAGTTCAATAATATTGTTTATTCTTCAATATTATCATTTATTTGTATTTTCTCCAGCAAATTATCATGCTTCAAAATATCTTATTATGATAGACCTAGGTAACTAACACCTCCTGCACGCTGTCACTCACTCAAAACAGCAGATAATCACATGGTTAGATCAGAACTAGATATTTGTTGCCATATCAACCAGACCTGATGTATGTTGATAATATTCATTATTGTTTGTGTGCATTTCTTTAAATGGCACTTCATTTATAGAAAGTTATATCATCAGTGTCTACACTAGAACACTGCTCTTTACATCCATCCAGCACAACTTAAAGTAAAAGTTTTGCGGTTTCCCCAAAGTGTACTGTCTGCAGTAGATGATACAGTATTTTATTCCTCATAAACTGAAAGTAAGCATCAAAGTAGCTTTAATATAATAGATGATTACATTACTTTTGTTTGTTGCAGATACAAATACTTACATAACCCCACTGAGCAAATGACACTGTAGACGGATGTGACCGATTGAGCTATACTGTAATGAGAACATAAACATAGATATAGACCTCCCACTGTTTTACTTGAACACTTGCTCTGTGCCTACACCACACTAGCTCAACTTGACAATTTCAGAATGTTATCCACAGAAATAACTTATGTATTTGTGTGCAGCTGCTGCCAGTGGAGCATGGGAAAGACTGGCAGCAAAGTGCTCCTCGAGGCTTCACTGGATGGCGTTCAAACACAGGTATGCGAGCAGAAAAAAAAAAGTGTGGTCCTGATGTGGATAAATAAATGGATTAACATAAATACACATATTAAAATAAATAATATTAAGTAATAAATATTACATGTATTACATGTATATGTGTATGTATGTTTGTGTGAGTGTGTGTGTGTGTGTGTGTATGTATACATATGCAATAAGGATGATGATGGTAGTGATAATAATACTGATAATACTACTACTACTACTACTACTATTACTACTACTACTACTACTACTACTACTAATAATAATAATTAACACATAAAATAAATGAATAAATAAAAAGATTGGGGCTAGCAAGGAGTGGGCCCTTGCTAGGGGGTAGGGGTGGGCGATATCTCGATATATCGAGATATTTCTGAAACTCGATATGAATTCTGGCATATCGATATATCGCTATAATGCTTATGTTTACTTCTGGTTTCGCCGCTTCGTTTGTTTTGCCTTCTCTGTGCCGCGCTCGCCCGCGCTCCCCTCCGCCTCCTGCTTTTGTCTCCGGTGCCGGGGCTCGGCCGCGGACTAAACCATGACTAGGACTAAACCAGGACTAAACGCGGCGCAGAGCCCGGATCTCGGCCGCGGACTAAACCAGGACTAGGACCAGGGCTCTACAGTGCGCCCATTTCACTCGCAATTGCGAACAAATATTTCGTCGTGCGAACGGGGAAAACAAACAGGCGCATCTGTGCGAGTGCTTCTGCAGCCACAATAAGGAGCTGCGCACAGAGGCAACCTGACGAGTTAAACGTTCTAAATGCACGCGTGCCCAGCGCGAGCGCAACCGAACCGCGCCTCTGACCGCGCACGACTCCAGTATATGAGCTCCGCGTGTGCGCCGATATCACTCATACAACAAACTCCTTCAAAACACCCACGCCCACCTGCAACGAGGAGCGGCACTGCAGCAGGACCCACACCTGTCCCACCACTCATTAGACACCCCGTGCCACTGGACATCCCTCTCTAAAGCGAGAGCTTTGTCTTGGTCTTGTCACGGACTCAAGGTCTGAATACTGAGTGCGATCATATTTGTCACAATGTGCGTTTGCTTTGGTAAATGTGCAGAGACTAAACATCACTTTAAAACAAGAGAATGTAACTCCAGTTAAGAATGTCAAAATACAGGTTGAAAAATCCTAGCCACTTTTTTCACTTTGAAGCAGTTTTCTGTAAAGTACCAGTGGAAGTTCTCTTAAAGAAGAGGTTCTTAAACTGTGGGTGAGGGTCCAGAGTGCAGAGTGTTTAAGTGCAGACCTAAATGAATATTAATCAGATAAAATTTGTTTGTTGTTTTTGCAGTAGTTTGGGAGGGGGTTATTTTTCCTGTAAAGATATCGAGATATATATCGTATATCAAGATATACATATATTTATATATAAATATATGTATTATGTATAGGCTATATGAAATTATATAACATAATTATATAACAAATGCCAGAAACAGTCATTTTACGCCCAGAAATGACAGGGCAGCGAGCGACTTCCCCAGCTCCGCACCGGTCCCGGCAGCAGGCGTCTGTGTCAGTGTGCCCCATGCTTTAGGTCTCTCCTCCCGCTCTCCAGAGCAGCTGAATCCTCAGAGGTCAGAATTGTGATAATGTTTCTAAAGACCCATCGCTTGATTTGAGTGCACCCCCACCCTTTTTTGACGTTTTTGAGAGTTGCAGTCATAGAACTATAATAAAATCTGCAATGTAAACTAATGGGCAGAAGCAACGTAATGACGTCAAATTGTCGGAATGTTTCAGCCTCCCCCATAGACCTCCACTGGGGCGCACCGACTGTGCTCACTCAAATGAAACACGTGACTCAAATACAGTGATATGGGCACATTTGACATGATAAAAACATGTTTATGCAAATACACGTTCAGTTTTAAACAACATATTAAACATATAGCCTAATACAAAATAACTTTATAATTTATTTATTTATTTTTTTAAATCGAGGTTAAGTTAGGGAGTGCGGCACACTTGCGCCCTCTATTTACCAGCCGCCACTGCTGCCGATAGCAGATATCAACCAATACCAGTGCAGAGACAGAAAACTGCATTTATTTCCTTTAAAATAAAATAGAACTGATCATTTTATGTAGCTGTTATTTATCTCTAAGTAACCCCGGAAAGATTTGCATAAACATAAATTCAAAATATTATGAGAATTTCAGGGTCAACTATGACTAGTAAATAAATCCCATTGCATCAATTTATATGTCCCACCAGGATATCGGCTGAACCGATAATGGAAGCTGATATCCTATCCAGCAAGGTTTTCGGTATTGGCACTGATATCCAATACCAATATCGGGATCAGTGCATCTCTAAGCTAGAGTGCATGGTATCATTCAAGAAATGACTATTACTTGGTATTGAAAGTAGCACTGTATGTTTTTTAATTATCTTTATTGTATCAACACAACTTAGCGGCCTGGTTGATAATGATCAAACTGCTCACATACAAATACATGTAAATTCTTATTGCCGACAAATGACCTACATGCACCTTTATGCATAATCAATTTTGCATGTATTTTCATCTATGCCATACGCCCCAGACCAGCGACAGGGCAGGTTAGCAGTCCCAGGTTATGCAACAAGGATGATCTAGAGCCAGCTTTCACACATATCTGATCACACATCACATCATATCTGTAATCATCCAGATGCATCAACGAGCTTTAAATGTCACACGATTAAGATGACCATTAATATCCGCTCATAATCACTACATGGACCAAACGAGGGATGTAACATTGATTTAACATCAAATAATATCTGTGTCTGTTTGTGTGTGCGTGTTGTTATATTGTATACAAAATATTTGATAAAAGATTGTGTATATTCCAGTGTTGGCAATATTGCAGTTAAATGTATGCCCCACAGTTCTCATCGCGGCAGATTAATAAAACTATGATGATATTACATCATATCAGTGAACTCTCGTTGACATAAGCAGATGAGATCAAGAAGGCTTAGCAGACCTAGACGCCACCATTCCTGACACCAAGACTCACTGGCCAACAGGTTCTAACTTTGAGGAATACAAATATGTGGTGGATATGTGGTGGTATGTGTTATGTAATCTGTGCTATTGAGTGATTGATTAAAATTATTAATCTTTTAAGATGTAGTTTTTTCCTAAAAGTTCTTGCACAGTAACAGTCCTTGCTGATTGTGCCTACATATTTATATATTTATAAGGTGAAGTATGTGCATTCTCTGCTGTCTTTGTTTGAAAATACTTCAGAGATGCCGTGTTTCAATCCTTAAATCACATGACAAATCTGAGATAAATCTAAATCAACACTTGTTGACTTGTTGACTCCTGTTGTCTTTTCCTGGACCACATGTAATACACAGTGGGGTGTGGTACAGCAGTCTAAGAGTGTGTGTCCTGCTCCACACTGCTATTCTGAAGGATTGGACTAACACAGCCAACACACAACAGACCTGGCACAAAGGCTCACCTATGGGCCCATCTCAGCATGTTGGGTGCCATCTTTGTCAGTTTGTGAGACTTAGCCATGGCTCTAAACAGGACTGTGCTGGACTGAAGCAAATTCATTCACGGGGATTAGGGTTTAAGAGTTCCCTAGCTGCTTTGGTGGAGTAAATCTGGGGATTATGATGTCACCAGCCTGTCGCTGCAGAAGAGGAAATTGAATTGTGGGTAGTGAGCACTAACAGGCCGGGATTACAGCATAGTCAGGAATCAGAGATGGAAGTCTATGTCGACGACTGTCTCTGGCTCTGGAAAATCTTCATTGGACGGAGGGGACCTTTTGGGAATAGGATCCACTTGCACAGAGGGATATAGTGGTGTAAATATTTACAGACTGGCTGGTAATCCCATTTGTGGTGCTACGGACTTGGATGCATCAGGTGGTGAGTGCATTAGATAACAGAATTTGCCTTAGTTCATGTGAAATAAGGGATTTTAAATGTACTTACTTTCTACATATAAGTATATGCGTGAAGTTGACCCTTTGACCTGTTCCTCTGGGTCACCTTGTTTGTCTGTGTCTCAGCCTCCTCCTGCTGTGGCTGCACCTGGTGCTGCGGTCAAGTTTGAAGGACTCACTGCGAAAAAGAAGATGAAAGTGAAATGGAGTCAAGTGCTTTTGGTCTTCTTCCTGGTGGTGTCTGTAGTCATGACAGGCTGCTTCTTCTGGCAATACCAGCTGCCCAAACTGTTGCCAGGTAAACATCATATGGCTAGAGTTTAAAGGATAATGTAAAATGTATCGAAATTCCCATCACTCCTGGTTTACAATACTTCAGCATGTGAATCCACTGATAGCAACAGTGATTCGTGGTTGTTTATTTTATGATATCTATGGGCTCATAGCTAAACATCTTATCTATTAAAACAGACTGCAGACAGCCCTGATAATCAATAGATAAGGTTTTCTCATTGTCTTGTGTGATTAGGATAATGACATTGGAATGGTGCCTGTTCTCAGATAGAAATCTCTTAATTACAAGATAAACTATCTCCTATTGAACACTGGATATCTGTTAATGTGATCAACACTATTACAATAGCATTTTCAATAAAAACCCAGGCAACCTGCGTAAGCTGAGAAATCACAATAAACTACAACAGTTTGCAGCCTATTTAACAACAATGGGCTGTTTCAGTGACTTTTATGAAAAATTGTATATGTCCGTTTATTCTATCTGATCAGTCTGTAAGATCTCTGGGCTTTTTCCTAGTTTTCAAAAACATGAAATCTGAGAACATATTTCTCAGTAATATTAGGCTCCTCTTTAAAGGGCCCATATTGCCCATATTTTCTGATCTACAGTATGTCATTATGTTGTCATCAAAAACATACCTGGAGTTGTGTTTTGTTTCATTCACAAATGTTTAACACACAAACCCTGCATATTTAACATGAGTTCTGCTCTCAAACAAAAAATACCTTGTAATGTCATGTGGTAATACAGGAAGTGCTCCACTGTGTTTTCTACTCCATACACCTTCACAAGAATCATTTGGATGATTTCTTCCTGGAATTGCCGATCTCCATCCTGTTAACTTGACAACTGTCACTTCATGACATCACAAGGAGGAGCAGAGCAGATGTAGACAGACTAATACCAAAGGATTACTCAAACATGTGTGAATAAACAAAACACAACTCCAGGTATATGTTTTTGGGGAGATAACAGCATTGTAACATGGCTTAAATCTCTCAAGAATCAATTTTGTGTAATATAGGACCTTTAACTATACATATGGTTTATGAATGCTGTTTTTGTTTTCTTCTTCTTGATTTACCAACCTCAGTATTTTGATTTATACCATAATCAACAAACTTTTTCAAGCCTGCCATTAAAAACCTGCCATTCCAACTATGTTCTATTGCACAATGTGATTCCTCATGCGAAAAGGAAAGTCAGGTCAAGCCATTATAAACCTCCATTATATCCCAGACACCTAATTTCCCATACATGCATATTTCTCACAATGACGCTCTTTGAATGTCTCTGCTCTATTGAGGATCTCAGTGGGACCACTGCACCACTGTTTCAATCAATGGTCTGCACATGATCCATATGCTATAAAATGACAGTGTATTCATCATGGCGGTGAATGGAACAATAGTACACCCACCCATGCTTTCGATTTAGCAAATCCACCATGATGTCTAAAAAGCTAGATTTTATGCGATTAAGTCAGTCTTCTTTGTTTCTTTTTTTATATCAGATGAAAGCATGGGTCGCAATACTAAAGCTGAAATGATCTGTCCACGTTTCCCTGAGCCCGTGCCACTGGAGCACCCCATTCCCAGTCTGAAGGACGCTCTTGAGAAGGTGAGAACAATGATGAGACACTAGACAAAGACTTCAAATATTCTTGGCACAGGGACTGTAAAGAATTGTCTATGTGCCTATATTAAATTCACTGGGTTATTTTCTTGTAGTGGTAAATTTGCTCATTTAAAGATGGACTCTGCACCTTTATGGGTGGGGGTCTGCCACCTGCTTGATGGCTTGAGATATTATTATTATTATTATTATTATTATTATTATTATTATTATTATTATTATTATTATTATTATTATTATTATTATTATTATTATTATTATTATTATTATTATTATTTTCCTTGAATGCTCCACAGTATGGCATTAAATGTATTTGTCTTTATTCAATTACAAAATCAAGAATACCTTGAAAAACATGTTTGTTTGTTTTTTTTTTACTGTGAATGGGGTTGCCACTCATGAGATCTGACTTGTAACTTTGCCTGTGTAGGGCAACCTGCTTGTTTCCATTGTGATAATTACGTTTAGCGCCGTACTGCCAAACCTTCCTGGCATAGCAATAATATTTCCATGGAGACAAGCAGGGGACGGTCCTCTAACAGAAAAACACACATGACATAGTGCACCTTGAAGCTATCAGAAATGTGTGTGTTAGTGGTAGCAGGGGAGTGTTGGAAGCGTGAGAATTTGGAGGCCTTGTAGATTAAATTTGTATTACTTATTTCTCCATCATTCGTAAACAAATCTGTGTACATTTACAATGTAACTCTGTAATCCTTCACACCAAATGCTTTTCCACCAGACAGAAGGAGATTAAAGTTATGGAGGATGAAAAACTATTAGAAGGAAAGGTAGTGAACAGAAGGCTCCTTTGGCAAAGCAAGACTTTCTGTATGGTTTATCAATCAAACTTTATTTATAGAGCGCTTTTCATACAAAAATGTAACACAAAGCACTTCTTTTTTCTTTTGTAATCTGTACTTTCATGATGTAGTTTTGAAAGAATCTGATAGGGACAGCTGTCTTCTCTCCATTTAAAAATGCTTGAAAAGTGACAGAATTGCTTGAGGAGTCCTATTATAGGCATTGAGATGTGAACTCAGATCTTGATCATGACAATAATTCAATCACTACGATAATAAAATTTCAAATGGCTGGTCTGCTTTAAGAGTTAGAGTATTTTAGAGGTAGAAGTAGAAGACCTTTATATTGTAAAAACAAGTTTTCTGACAATGATGCCATAATCACTTGGGGCTGAACAAAAGAAATGGGAGTTGCATCACCAGAGTATGAGAGGCTCACTCTTTTAGGGAGTTTGATTGACTGGAGGCCATTGTTTTTCTCAGCTGTGGTTTTGAAGCAACAGCTGTAGTCTTTCAATGCCCAGAAGACATTATGAAGGAAATGATAATCAAGTTTAGTCACACTTTAGTTACAGATATGTATTACTAAACTATAAAAGTGCATTTCAGTGTCTGCATCTAATTATGAAGAATTTTTATCATTCGCAAGCCAGGAAGTAATGCCAGTACACTGTTGGCATATTTGTTGCTGTCGCCGCTCTGGCCTCTTATAGTTGTGAACGCGTTTATAAACTCTGATGAGCAATTAGAATGCTAAGAATACCTTTAAGCAATTTAACTAGTTTTAATACATTTTTCCGATTTTTAAGACATCGGGCACATTTTAACATCAGATACTGCACATTTAATTCAATGAAAGTTTCAAGCTGAAATTGTGTTTTTGTTACTGTAAGGTGGACGGGATGCTGCGCCAGAGCACTAACCCGGTCAGCCTCCCCTCACTGTCGGCCATTGTTGTTCTGAACGACACTGTGCTGTGGACCGGCAATTTTGGCAAGAAGAACATCAGTGACCCTCTGACTGGCCCACCAAATGAGTACACCGTATACAGGTAGTTATGAATGGAAGGGATTATTTATTGGAGGGCATAGCAAATCCCAAATTTAAAGCAATTTGATTTTTCTTGCACTTACTCTGCTGCTATAGATTACTGTCAGGCTGCAACTAATTAGCAGTCAGTTAATCAATGATTATTTTTCAGTCAGTCAAATTATTGTTTCTACTGAACATTGAGAATAGATCTTTAGATACATTTTAAACCAAGGCTTTTATAGAATATTTACAAAAAGTGTATTATAGATGAAAACAATGTTAATATATTTTTGTACATAGACAATGTTTTTGTCATAAAAGGTATTTAGAGCTTGTAAAATGATTATACAAATGACTGTGATTATTTTAATAGCTGACTAATTATGATTATTACTTAATTACGCAAACTTCTGTGTTGTGTCTCAATTTTTGCTGCAGCCTCACACCGACAAAAGGACCAACAGAGCTGCATTAGAAACTGAGACACATAAGTTCACCTTAAGATCATTAAGCTCAAGGGAAGAGACATTCTCAATTACCCAGGATGTACATTTTATCCATTTAATTTACACCTTCCTTGTGTTGCTCCTGGGCGTGCTGTGTTATACCAGAGAGTACACTGAGTTTATGCCAGTGTGGCCTCCCGGGGACCGCTTCAGGAACCTATCTGACTGTTGGTTAAAGTCAGTGCATGTTGAAAATATATGACTATATGCATGAATGAGGCACTCATTAGGGCACTATATTTACACATATACAACAAAATGGCAAAGGTTGCTAAATGATATAAAAGTATTTCATTATTTTATTAAGCAGCAGAACTCTTAAAAACAGGCACATGATTATAGAAGGGCAGGGACTCAAAGTCAGAAAAGGGCAGCATGTGTGCACTTTTTTTAACGGCCCTTTACACAATATGACGTGTGTAATGTATGTAAACCAAGAACAATGTGTGATGTCGGGTTTATTCGGCTTCGTCACCTCCAGTTGATAAAACAGGGAAGAGCGTCTGACTGATGTGCAGCAGCAGCCGCCGCGTTTGGAGCTGAGTGGAGACCAGAGGGGAGACTTTCCCCTTCATCGTGGAGTTTAGCTCACTACGTTAAGTCGCTTGGCTTAAGTGTGAATGCTCCGGGTTCAAGACCCTGATTTGTGGTTTACATTTTTGTTTTGTTCTTTCTTCCATTTTGTGTGTAAACAAAATAATGTAATGTTTGTAAAGAAAAGCAACTTAGAGCGCGTCAAACCCCCTGCCTCGAATTTCAGCCAGTCTCCATGGTTAAACGAGGTGAAATGATCGCCTACTTCATTAAACATTAAACAACCGTAAACAATTTATTCTCTAGCTCTAAGCTGGATAATATTGCATGTTCAGACAGGCTAACTCCCTCAGACCTTCAGTGCAGCGGCTTCTCTCCCTCTCACTCTCTCACTTGGTCTCTCTCTCTGTGGCGGAGCCATAAACGGACAGAGAAACAGCTCAACACGCAACAACGCTGTATTGAAAAAATTAGAATTTTGTATCACCGTTTGTTTGTTTTTAACAGGAATTTTTAAAAGTTATTTAAATACACACACACAGAGGGCACTTTTTAATATGAGGCAAAAAAGGCAGGTGCTCAATCCCCCCAGGAGCCCTATTGTGTGCACGTGCCTGCTTGAAAGCATTTTCTTCTTGAATTACTTACTTTCCATCCAATCACTCATGCCAAGACTATGAAGCAAGCACCACTTTGCTGATTTTCTTAACTTAAAACATGTACCTGTAAGCATGAAAAAAGGACATCTTAGAAGACTGAATAGGTTTTGCATATCCTATAGTGTTTCCTTAACCACATAGAGCCTCAGTGTAAAGCTCTTATAGGGACTGTTATTCAAGAAAAGAAACACGTTGAATAATATGCACATTCATATGTTGAGGATGGATAATATTTAGAGGGCTGGGAATAGAAAGTGTACATACAGTATTACTTCTTTGAACATGTCAAAGTATACCTTTAAGTACTCATGTACAGGCAATTTGTTCTGAGAAATAGTCATATGCGGCCTGTCTTATACAACAAGTATGTTTTACAAACTGGCTCTAGCTAGTTTGCCCAATCTGATTACGTAAACAATAATGTGGTCTTCATCATGCTGGCTGGGTTATATTAACTTATGTGCATGAAACTGCTTAGAAATAGAGGTTCACTAAAACCTTGTTTTTGTACAGGCCAGTTTGAGGGGTCCGAAGCGAACCCTTGGGGGTAATACCTCCCAAAACAGTCTGGCTAAGGAGAGTGACAACTTATGGCAACTTATGTGCTGAGCAGATATACTTAGCAAAACACTAATGCTAGGCCATGTTTGCACCAGCAGTTCCCTATTTTTCAATGCACGCCAGTCACAAAAAATAAAGAAAATAATAAGAAATTATTATTACCATTGCAAAATGAATCTAACATTAGCCAAACCCAATGTATTGTAAGATGAGATGTTGAGGTGCAGAGAATGGAAGTAGTTTGTTTGTTCTTGCTTTTGCCACGGGGTCAGCTGTATGTTCCCATGTCTCTCAGGCCCACAGAGTTTAATTTATTAAAGGTCTTTTTGAGACTGGCCTTATGGTTTCTTCCTCCACAATAAAAAGCAGACAGTGCCATCAGGCAAAGATACAGGCCAGATCTGTGGAGACTGAGAGGAAGGCCTACGCACAGTAAGGATGTTTGTCAATGTAGTTTAATCAATAAAAAAACACCAAAATGATAGACCTTTTTTAATTTCAGGAAACACAATGCAAAAGTTTAAAAGTTTCACACTGCACGTTTAAGACCCACTGCAGCATCAGAATAGTTTTGTATGTGCCCTAATTATTAGATATTTGCATCCCTTTACTTGTTTGACCATCATGTGAAAAGAATGGAAAAATGCAATGTAGGAATTAAAATGTATATTGGTTTTAATGCCATCAAACTTCTTTAAGAATAAAAGGAAAACAATGCAGTGCTTTGACTGTCTGGAGAAATGGTACATCACTGTGTTTAGATAGATGACTTTAGATGGCTTTAGATTGTTTGGTTTGTTGAGTTGAATATATCCTCAGGCAGTTGATGCAAAGCAATCTGTCCATGCAAATAAAATATCTCTTCTCCTATTACATCAGGCAGATGCATGCAAAACCATTCAAAAAGGTGTTTACAGAAATAGGTACATTTGCATATACATAATGTATATGTGTACCAATCAAAAAAGACAAACAGTTGCTGAGAATACATTAGTTTGTCTTATTCACTGTCGAAAAAAATACAAGCATATTTGCAATTCTATCAATCCAAACTCCTCATTACTAAAAAGAAAAGAGAAAAAGAAGTCTAACGTTTCATTCTTTTACTCTCTTAACTGTATCTGCTAAGCCATAATGACCTAGAAATGTCAGGCATCTTGACTGCAAGTATAATAGTGAACAATGGATGTCCCAGTAATGGGCCATGATCTAAATTTATGGTCTAAAATATACATTTAAATATACATAGACTTTTGCAGTTGATAGTTAAAGCATTTATCCAATTAAACATGTTTTTATTGCTCAACTATACCTTGAAAAATGTACATTCTTACAGGTCCCCTCTCCACAAAACAAATGCTTTGGACCTTTGGAACATAGGCAATGCAATAACATATTCATGGAGACAAGAAAATAGCAAACCCTCCACCAGAAAAGTTACATGTAGCTTTAAAAGAAGAAATTTCACCCTCAAAAGCCCATACTGCTCACTTAAAAACAGATTAAACTGATTAAACTGAAAATGCATGTTTTTTTTCAGGATTGCCAGCTTGTCAAAGATTTTCCCCACTTTGATGTTGTATAAGCTATGGGAGGATGGGAAAATTGCCTCCTTAGATGACCCTCTGGAGAAGTATGTGGATAACTTCACCGTTAAGAACCCTTTGGGAAGGTCCCGGGACTCTGAGCTCAAGCACATCACAGATGGACTCATATTTTTGGACAGTGGAGAGGTGCAGATACGTTCCACATCAGTCACTCTGAGGAGGATGGCGAGTCAACTCTCAGGTAAACATACCCAAGCTATATCAACAATGCAAATGCATTATAACTTGATTATAGAAAGAAAACTTAAGTAGATATACCATCAAAGCTAGTTATTATATAGGTATTATAGATGTTATACAGGTTCTTTATAAAGATGACTGCTGTGCCTGGAATGTTCCACAGTTTCGCATTAAACATATCAATCTCCATGGAGACAAACAAGTGACACCAATATGCCAAGTTACAAGCCTCATAATGAGCATGCTCTCAGTAATGCATGTTTTTTCAATGTATCTTTGAGCAATACAAACACCTGTAACTGAATAAATGCAGGAGAGATTTAATACCATATTATGGAACATTTCCATGAATACAAACAAGCAACAGGATTTTACAATATTTACCTTGATTTGGACAAGTTGATCAAGAAAAGAAAAACACAGTGAAAACTGTGGGTTAATTTGACTAGATTAGATTAGAATGGACTTCATAAAAATTGACACAACTAGGATTGGAAAATCTGGTACATTTTGATCATTTTGCAGTAGGGGATAGGTTTTATTTTTTCCATTTATCAGATAAATGCTAAGTAGACAGTTCACTGCTACAGGCTATGCTGGAAGAGGAGTTTCTTGATATTACGTTTTTAAGTCCAATGATTTTTGTTTTAATCCAGGTTTACCCAGAAGACTTCGAGCCACCAGTTTGCTGTGGAAAGGCAGAACGCAAACAGCCATCAACCTGCTACAAGATGATGTTCTCGTGGCCGATCCGGGCACAAAGTAAGATGCTGATTATTCTGGCTGGTGAAAATTCCAATATTTGTATAAATACTTATTTTTATTGCTTGCTTATATATGGCATGTAGAGAGAGTTGATGTACATGACTGGAAAAATAGAAATGAGTAGGGATGGTCTGATATTAATTGTTTATAAAAAATAAAATAATTTCCCCAATACTAAAATTGTCCATCTTCATAAATTAGATGTACAGCAGGAGTGCCAAAGGCTCACTGTAAAAGTAAAGATAAGTTGAAAATCTCAGTGTTTCTCAGAACTACACAAGAAGATGGTTATGAGCAATATCACTTCTAATGTCACTCACTTAGCTAAAAAAAAAAAAATAATAATCTTGTTCTTTTTTTCAGATGCCATTACAGTAATCTAGCCTTTTCACTACTGGCTCATGTCATGGCCGAAAGAATAGTTGGTGTGGACTACCAGCGCTGGGTCCTTGACAACATCTTAGACCGTTTGGGGATGGAGGACACTGGCTTTGACGTCTCTCCTGGAGTCTACAATCAAATGGCAGTTGGAGTTTATGCCAACGGCAAACCTGCGCCCCTGTATGACCTGGGTTGGTATCGCCCATCTGGTCAAATGTACTCAACAGCGGCAGACCTAGCTAAACTTGCCATGATGCTTTTGGGAGCTTATCACCGTAAACTACTTGAGCCGGATTCCTTGAAGATCATGCTAACTCCACTCTACAGGTGTGAAAAGGATTATTTTGCCAACCGCACTGGGACGCCATGGGAGGTCAATGAGCTTATGGGGTACGAGGTTTTGCGCAAAGATGGTGATTTGGATGGCTATTCCGCGACCTTTTCATTAGTACCAAGACTAAAACTAAGTGTTATAGTTCTCATGGCAGGAAGTCGGCCACAAAAACAGGATATAGTAGTCAAAGCCTACAACCATATCATTCCCGCCATAGAAAAAGCTTTCAGGGAAGCTACGAAAGTACTCAACGCACCTCCCAAAGCCGATCCATATGTTGGCTTCTTTACTTACAGCAACATCACATTTTATGAGATAAGAGCTGGCTCTGATGGAGTTTTGATTATGCAACAATTTGGGCCACAAATTGAAGAGCTAATACCTGAAAAATACAGGACAATAAAACTGAACTATTTAGTCGATCGTGTGTTCAGAGTTGTTTTTGAGACAGAATATCCCTGTGTTCTCCGAGTTGGCACTGCCTCTGTGTCCCTGGAGGCACAGGACGGGCAGTTATTTAACTTCTACAACTTCAACAAAAGAGGTGTGTCGCCCGGATTTGACGCGCCGGGACTTAACACTTACAATGTGGTGAGAATAGCGCGGAGACCATCTTTTTCAAGCTGAACTAGAGCATTGTAAAGCAAGACTAATGGCATGCACTGGATATCAGCCTCCAACAAATGGACAATGTTTTGAAACACACACCTAAATAGACAAGAATGCAGAGAACCTTCTGACCTGCACAAAATATGTTTGTTTGCTGGATAATATATGTGACATACCTATTTTTATTGATCCATAAGACCACTTGTGATTACTCTGTTTTTTTTTTTTTACTTCTTCCAAAGTTCCTTCAAGTTATCCTTGAGTTTTTGTGTGGGAAAGGTGAAATTGAGTCTGTAACCACCACAAACTATACTATACTATAGTATAGTATATATAACTATACTAGTCTACTATATATACTATACTATAGTATAGTATATAATTATACTATATGTAAATGCATGACTATAGCTGCATTGTCACTTTACAATGGACCTGGTATACTGTTTATGCAATGTTCATTGAGTGTTGTAATATGATTTCAATTGTACATACAGTTTTTTCTATTGTGTGTTTTGAAGAAACAACATGAGCCAAGTTTGTATTTATATACAGCCATATTCATCATACTGAAAAACAATACTGCAGTAAATTCACATGACGCTGCCATCTGTCAATAAATATATTATTTATAATGTTGATAATGTTTAGATGTGAGATGGTTTGAACCAAGCATCATATTGAATGTCTTAAAACAGTGAGACCTTGTTGACCTTTTGTTGTTGTTCTGAAACAAAACTAGAAAGCCAATGTCTCCATATGACATTTAATTCAAGATAAATACTCAATTCACTTTAATTTGTCTAAGAGATGCCCATTTCTCTAACGATCAGATTTACTAAACCAAACTTTCCAAGTGAAGTTATTGTGACATAAAACAAAGGCAAATAAAAAGCTATTTAAATGTTGGCTTCCTTTTTAATGCATTGATATGACTTGATCTGGTTTATTTTTTTTATTTTAAAATTGTTCTTATCATAATATAAAAAAAAGAAAGTTTAGAAATCAAAACAAAATTATAGCTTTAATTTAACTTGGATTGCTTACTCCAAAATGTCTTGACACTCTAAATATTTTATAAGGCAATTTATTGAATTATTAATAACTTATTTTGTAAATGGATCTCAGTTTTCAAAACAACTCTTGCACTTTAATGATAATAATACAATAGTCTTTGATAGTGATTTTCCAGATTTTCCAGTCCCCTATTTATTCACTCCACACTCGGTGGTACTAAGCTACTGTGGTCACAGCTGCTCTCAGGCAGACTGATGGAAGCCTTTGTTTTTACAACTCTTACCAACTCTTAAACATTCAACCTCCATCCATCATCAGACTCCATCAAAATCCTGGTGGTGCTTAAACTTTAATGATGTATACACTTTCTCTGTAGAAATGGTAATTTAATTTAATTCACATTGACAGTCCCCTGACTGAAGTGACCATAAATATTCAGGTGAGCTAAAAGCTGACCAGTGTATCATTTATGTGAAATTGCTTATCTTAAAGGACTATCAGAAATAGCATATTGAAATGGATGGTTTGATCTAAAGTCAATGTGCACCAAGTGAGATTGAAGGATTTGAGTTGCCAAGTTGCCATGTGATTTGAAATAAATGCCCTTTGTCTTCACTTGATAAAATATTAAAGCCTGGCTTCAGTAGTGTCATTCAGCCTAGTGCCAACGCATTAAAATGCAATGATAATACATCCCCATTTACTTGTAACAATCCCAGAAATTATAGACTAAGTTTGTTATTGTTCTACCTGCCATTTGTGGAGATGTCACCCAGAACATTTTCAATCACAAGCTCCAATTACACAGCAATTACAGGCCACACTTGGACATTTCTCCCCACTTAAAAACAAAAGCATTTGCAAAACAGAAGTCAAAAACACGGCTTTTACATTCATTGCACAAGAGCCATAATCAGTCCTCCACACTGCAATCACAACTGGCACAAGATAAAAATCAAATTATGTGTACAGATGCCAGCAGTAAAAATACTGGAAAGCCACATTTGTAATTTATGTACAAATGCAATAAAAGTACATGGGCACATATTGACTGGAACACAGCAAAGCTTTTTCCTGCTTCAACAAAGACACATCAATTTTCCAGATAAAGCACAAAAGATCCCATCGCTATAGACATTCTGGGAAAAGAGGCACACATAGTATTCCGATATATATACAAGTCCAAACAGTGGTCCAGGGCAAACGGGCTTTTCAGTGCCCTTCATTCAAAATCAAGATTAAGGCTATTTAAATCAAAATATGGATGTATATATCCATATAAGGAAATACCAGCACTGACACTGTGTGCTCAATTGCCTATTAGATAATGACCATGGCTGTAATGACTATGTTCCTTTATAGATCATTATTGCATCTTCTATTTTCTGATGACTTCTTTGACATTCTCTTTGACAAGCTACAAGTCTGGCATTACAGACACTGTTGCCGTTAATATGAAATTGCCTATATTGTGAAAGCTTAAATATGCAGTTTTAATGCTTGTTTTCAACTGAAACAAAGACAAAATGCTGCTGTTGGTAGCTGCACGTTGCTTGTCAGAAACTGCGATTGAAAATTACTTAATTTTAAGAAGGTCACATAGTCCCTTGTGCGGTTTACCAATGCTTGATGTATAATATTACACCCAATCATTCTGAATAAGACTTGATTAGATTAGATTGTTTTCATCATGTAAGTAAGTGGATAATAGGCCTGTCTTGCAGCTAGCCTATATCATTTGACAGATAATAAAAACAAAAGATAACTGAAATGTTGACATTCCAGTAACCACAAAACACGTATAATATGTTTATATAGTGGCAGGTTTTGCTGTTGCATCTTTTAAATTAATAGTTTTGTGTAAAAATTAACAAATTATAAAAATTGATTTGACACATTAGTAAAAAAGGTCTATTTTTCTCTAGAAAGATTTATAGTTTGTATTTTCTTGTCTTTTATATTCTCTGAAACTTGAAACAGCCTGTGCATGATTAATGGGTCTAAGCACATAATCAATGTTTTTAAGCCTAACCTTTATTACACTGCATGTTGTTCCATAGCAACTGGTTCAGTAAATTAAGTGTGACTGAAAAATTTAATTTCATTCCCAAATGAGCTTGTATATTCTGTATATTATACTATATAGTTTTGGTACTGTAATCAACCATATTCATCAATTTAGCAGCTAATTATTAGATATAGATCATGTGTATTCAGGGATCATAATGTTATGGCTGACTATTAGAGAATTCAATTGTAATCAATTAAGTCATCAATCAACTGATATATATCGGTCTATGTATACACAGGAATTTCCGACTATGAATATGATTCAAAATATGATTTTTGGTCACAATTCTGATCATTGTGCAGATGCAATACTTTATTATTGTCCATCTTACAAACAGTTGAATTAAAATCCAGAGGTCATCGGAGCTGAGTCTTTACATGTGCATGTAAGAATGGTGGACTCCATAGTTAGCGACAGGTTATGGGACAAAAGCGGGTATGCGTTACAGTCCTGGGCCCTCTCCTCTCTGGACCCAGACAGAGTAGGGTGGAGGAGGATTTTAGGAAAGGGTGGGGAGCCTCTAACCGAGCTGCTATCATCAACATGTGAACAGACAAGCTCCCGGAAACACTCTCTGAAGCGTGTAGACAACAGGCTGTAGATGATGGGGTTGACCGCAGAGCTGAGGTAGAAGAGGACTCCCGACAGAATGTGCACATACTGGTAAATGTTATGCATGAGGTCAGTCCAGTGGCTGATAGAACTCCACAAGAGACGCTCAATGTGGAATGGAGCCCAGCAGACCCCAAATACTGCCACCACAATTGCTGGGGACAAGAACAAAAAGAGGTTTGATTAGAAAAGGTTAAAACACACAGTAACTGCACAATTTTGTTTAGATATTTTTCAGTGAATATGACGGAAAGAAAGTGCTTATCTATTAAGCCAGGGGAAATTGTGTTTACTGGGGGATCAAAACCTGTTTCGAGTAGAAACTGAAATATCCTGATTAGCACACTGCATTTCTCTGAAGTAAAGATGGGAATTCCCTCTGGGCATTGAGCTCTAAAAACAATGCTGTTTTTCAGTTGTTGGTCACGTACAAGCTGTCCTAGGAGAATTCCCTCAACAAAAGCAGTGAATATTTCATACTTCAGAGACTGAAGGTGAAGTAGAGGGACACGACTAGACAATATTGAGACAAATTATGTTAGCCCAACATGTGAAAAAAGGTTACTTGCAACTTATATTAGATGAAAAGGTAATGTTTTTTTCAAACACATTGTCCATGTATGAATGTGTTATGTGTGTGTGTAAGTTTGAGTGTGTGAGTGGTAGTTTGGCTGACTGGCTACTGTCAGACTAAAAGCACTTAAAGTATAAGAAAAGCCACCATATAGAGCTCGGGATATAATGTCAGTAACTTTGTTACTGGTCACACTTGCCTAACAGCAATATATACATACAGATACTTTATATTATGAAGTAAACAAAAGTAGTGCAACAACACTGCCACTATTTTGACACATTTTGTCACTATTGTCACATTTATCACATGATGGAGTCAGAATATGCATGTTAAATTTAGTATTTATCATCTTAAAATTAAATTGCTGTTCAACATTAGGTAAACTGAAAACTATATGATCTTGATCTTTATAAATTCTAAATGCTAAACTGAGATTCAGAATCAGTTGAGTCCATGTTTTAATGGTAAGAACCAGAGTTCTCAGAGGAAGACTAAAGACATAGGGCCCATTATTCTTGGTATCTTAAACTCAGTGGAATTTTCATGGTTAATAAATGATAATTGGAACCAAACAATATAGTGAAATCTCACACACCGTACTATAGGCCATGATGTGATACCAAGTATAATCCATATAAACAATCAAACAGCTTCAGCTTTGTTTGAACATGTCTCTGCATCAACACCATTGATCAAGGGGGATACGTGATGAAACAGCGTTAAAAGACAAATGGACACTTACAGAGCATTTTGATGACCTGCCTCCTGCGTCCATTCTCTGCACTGATTTTGATGCGAGTGTGGCTGCTGTAACTGTTGTCAAATGCCCCTCTGCAGTTGCGTCGATCCCTGCCCAAATGCAAACCCATCACCAGGTAGAGAATGCTTATCACAATCATTGGTATAAAATAGAAGCAAATAGTTGTGATTTGCATGACCAGGTTATAAATCCACAAAGGTTTGAGCACAGTGCATATTGCTGACTCCTCCTTTTGGTCCGGTAGGTAGAAGATGCCGTGTAATGAGGTGTTGGGTATTGCACAGATCATTGATACGACCCATACAACTGAAATGACTCTCTTAGCATGCTGGTTTGTGGACAGGTAACGTGTCTTAAGTGGATGGACGACAGCAATGTACCTCTCCACGCTCAACGCAGTTACATTGAGAATGGAAGCAAAGCAAACTGTCTCGAAAAGAAAAGTCTTGAAGTAGCATCCCCCTTCTCCGAACGGAAATGGGTAGTTTTGCCAAAGATCATAAAGCTCCAAAGGCATCCCAAACATTAGCACAAGCAAGTCGGAAACAGCGAGGCTAACAAGGTACAGGTTAGTGGGGTTACGCATCTTTTTGTGTTTGGCAATGACAGCACATGTAAGCAGGTTTCCAGAGAGGCCGGTTAAGAAGATAAGTAGGTAGATGCTGGTGACTTGGAGGAAAAATGGCGACCGTTTTGGCCCTAGGATGTCGTAAAGGTTGAGTTCCACAAATTGCTCAGTTGAATTTCTTTCACTGTTGTTCATAGGCATACTGACATTGAGAAACATCCTGGACAAATTAGAAGGGGATGCCATGAAAGCATGTTCCATGTCTGAGAGGATATCCAAGGAACTGATGAGAGACGCCATCAAAACCTTGGAATTTTGGCATCTGATTCAACAGTGAGAGTTTGCTGCAAAAGAAAGGTAAACAAAAATGAAATTATTCATATTCACTTGATTCACGTCTGTGCCTATTGGGCAAGGATGACAGATTAACTTTGCTTTCAACCTTTTACACAAAACACTCATTTCTAGTACAGAGTCATGGACAAAGTTCATTAAGTTATCTTAGCAGGTATAAAATTTCCATACTGGAAATAACAGGAAATTAAAATACAAAACCAAGTGAATAGCTGTGCTTTGTCAAAACTCATAGGGGTCAAAAATCTATATTAGGTGGCAGTAATAAACACAATGCTAATATTGTTAGTTATTAGATCTAACAATGTTATATTGATAACACTTAATATAGCTAGGTATTGATCTATCTATCAGTATAAGTGTTTTTCCCATTAGAAAATGTGTCTGCCTTTAAAAACAAAGTAAAACTTTCTGGTTGGGGACATAAATTTCAAATGTTCAGTTGAATTTGTATTGACTTTGACAGTGGGAAAAAATGGTCTTGGTTATGTGTTTATAGCCTGTATTCTCGTATGGTTGTCCATTGTTTTGATTAAACATTTATGCATCTGACTCTGTTGGTGTATTGTGTCATGCAGAAGGCATAATGGTCCCGGACATTATTGGAGAGGCAAAATTGAAGGGAGGCTGCGAGTAGGAGCATTTTTGTGTAGAAACAATTTACTGTCATAGTCTCGAGGCCACCTGATGAATAAATATTTAGCTCTCTTTGAGGACGATGACAAAGATTCAGGTCTAAGAAAAAGATAAGATCACTGAAAAAAATGTTTTAGTATACAATATAGTCCATATTCCATAGACAACTTTTTTTCTGAAATTGTGCTTTTTCTCATCATTATGATTTTTCTAAGCTAAAACAATAAAGATCCAATTGCTCCTATGAGCTGGTATAATTGCCAGGGTGATTGACTCTAGATAGGCTCTAATGAAAGATGCAAATGCCATCTTCTAATGGGATGATTATGGTGCAGATGAGACACATTTCAAGCAAGAATCTATTTTAGATGCTGTCGAGATAGTTTTATTACAAAAGGCACTGAGTTTCCAATAAGCAGTTATTTCTTTGCATTACAGAATTTGCTGTAAGGAGGTCTAAATTCTAGAAGTTGAGAACAAGTACAATTGCAAAATACAATATAACTAAAAAGATCTTACCTTTATACTGTAAGTCTTTGCGGCAAAAGCAAGCCCGATGTTGGTTCATTTTGAGAAAAAAAACAAAAGATTTGTTCAAATCAAACTGTTGCTGGAAAGCGTGTACGGTTGGGTGTACAGAAGGAGCAGAGGACAGAGAAAACTGCGCTGCCACCGCATCACGTCAGACTCGGATGAAACTGGAGGAAAGAGAGGAGGAGGGGGGTAGAGCAAGTACAGCTTTGCATTTATGGAAGAGAGCAGTGGATAATCGGAGTAGAGAGTGGGCCTGAGTGTTAATATTCATGGCTAGTTTTGAGATTTTGTAATATAGCTACTGTATGAAAATATAGCACACAAAGCAAGCTGTTTTTATTACATATTATTGTATGTTTTTATGTATATATTCATTAATTTTGGATCATTTTTAGTTAGTTGGGTGCCAGAGCTGACCCCATAAACTTTGGCCAGTATAGGCAGTAGACACCAGGCAGCAGCCAGTTTCTTTACACAGACCTTAAACATTGGAAACAAACAATATGTAAATACAGAAGACAGATGATTTCTCTAAGGAAATCTAAACATGTGACTAGCTTAATTTATCTCAAAGTCAAAACTGTTTTGTCTGGTTTGAACTCTGAGATAAATTGGCAGGGTCAATGGTGGACTGCTCCATATTTTCCTGTTGTGTCAAATGCGTTGGTATTAGAGCTATTATTATACTTGTGTCTGAGTAGTATTTATGAAAACAAACTAAATATTTGATCATGCCTGAAGACCTCTGTTCACTATAAAGTGAAGTTGTGTGAAGTTGTTCAGAGGACAGACCTTAAGGTTACATTAAAGTTTAACCTGGCAGCAGCAGTATTATAATATTGATGTCTAGATGAAAATATATTTTCTAAAATTCCTATTTAGTAATTTTTTGAACATGTAAAACAGCTATGAAAAGAGTCAATAAAAGCATGTATTTTAATAATAATAATAATAATAATACATCGGTTTTATATAGCGCTTTTCACGGTAACACAAAGACGCTTCACAATGAGGTAACAATAAAGCAAGGACAGAACAGACAACACAGTAATGAGGAGCGGTCATGTGTGGGGACTGTAGGCTCTGAGGAAAAGGTATGTTTTGAGCAGTTTATTGAAGGTGTTAAGTGAGTCTGAGTTTCTGATGTGAAGGGGGAGAGAGTTCCAGAGGGCAGCAATGGCAAAGGCTCGGTTTTATCTGTTTTGAAAAAATCAGATATTAGACGATCTATTGATCACCAACATGCTGTACAAATATGAATGTTTAATATATCATAACCTGGAAATTAATGAGGCAAATGAGGATACTAAACCAATTTGAGACTGAATGTCAGTGCTTGTAAATCAGAAGCTGACCCATATTGTGCTGACACATACATATTTTGGCATATTGTGGTATACTGTGAGTCATGCACTTCCATCATGAATGTATCATATTTTACATTTTGTTCTGAGTGGAAACTATTTCTTACAGTTTATATTTACCCAAGGATATTATGTTGTGTCTTATGTTACAGCTTACACAACATACCCATATGTTCATGCATTATACATGTAACACAGCTAATACATTTAAGAATCAAATGCAGTCGTGGTGATCAACAAGCCACAATTGAATATGTAGTGAGATTGACAATATATTCTCAGTGGAAATCAGAGTAGATGACGAAAAGAATGACCTATTTCCATCAAATCCATTTGACTACTGTGACATTTTGAATGGAAACTAAAGATATTTAACTATAGTGCATTGTGTTCTGGGTCATACTACTTGTTTTCATAAGAATACTCACTTAGTTCTAAAGAAAAGTTCATCCGTTCACTTCAGGTGTGTAATATTAAAAAATGAAAAAGAAATGAGTGCTTTTCTTCATAAAATCAAGTCACGAACAGCAAAGAAACTGTACAGAACCCCCAGGTTCAGAATAATTTTTCTGTTTACTCTAACTGACCATGCCACAGCGCTATGTACTTACTTATAGCTTTCGTGATTTGCAGAGATGAGACTAATATCTAGGTACCAAAGCCAGTTGAAATGTGTATATTAAGGCCAATACTGACGAGGATGTGACTCCTGAGCGAGGATGTGACTCCTGAGCAGCATGTTAAGACTTTGACTGTTTTCATATTTTTATATGTACAGTCATTTATTCAAATATATAACTTACATTCATGTTGGAATAAAAATTTTTGGTTGCATTAAAGGAGTAATAATATTCTACAGTTGTATGTAAAATCCGCAGTTGACCAGGTAGAAACCGCAAGAAATTAAATTTGTCAACTGGGCAAAAGTTTTTTTAGTCAAATATGTTTCACAGCTCTTCCAAGCTGCTTGTTCAGTTCTAAAATTGCTAAATTTCTGAGACTGTTCTCGGGATTTGTTCTTCCAGAAGGAACATGAGAAGATTCCAGGGTCCCAGAGAAGAACTGCAGAAGGCCTTAGGAGGCATCAGTGGTCAAAGTCAAAGTCAAAGTCAAAGTGAACTTTATTGTCAATTCCACCAAAATTACACAGGGGCATTGAAATTGCGATTTCACCAAAATACTTCAATGTGCAGCTAATGTGCAGCTAATCAACGTACTCAAGATGATCACAGTGTTGCACAGCATGCTGCGATAATGTTTGTCGGATGGTAGGAAGGAAAACAGTTTGTGTGCAGGGTGGGTGGTGTCCTTGATGATATTGATCGCTCTCTTGCAACAGTGGGATGTGTACAAGTCCTGAAAGGCTGATTGGGGTGATCTGATGATCTTTTCTGTGGTCTTCACCACCCTCTGTAAGCCCTTCTTGTCTACAGCTGAACAGCTGCCGTACCAGACTCAAAGGCTGCTGGTGAGGATGCTCTTAGTAGCACCCCTGAAGAAGGTGGTGAGTGCAAAAGAGGTCAGCTCTCCTTATCCTGCAGAGGAAGTGTAGGCGCTGCTGTGCTTTCTTGACCAGGGAGGAGGTGTTGCTAGTCCATGTGAGGTCATTAGTGATCTGCAAGAACTTTACTTTCACAGACTCCACAGCACTGCCATTGATGGTGAGTGTGGTGTGTGACATGTGTTTCCCTCTTTTCCTTATTTCTTTTGTTTTGCTGACATTGAGTTGAAGATTGTTCATTTCACACCAATTGATGAGTTGGTGGACCTCCTCTCTGTAGGCTGAATCATCATTGTCGCTGATGAGGCCCACCACTGTTGTGTCATCTGCAAACTTGATGATGTGGTTTGAAGTGAATCTGGCATAACAGTCGTGTCATCAGTGTGAACAGCAGCTCAACACACATCCCTGTGAAAGCCCAGTGTTTGTGGTGGTGTGATGGTCTCTGAGGAGGTTTTTCCAACTCTTACTGTCTGTGATGTGTCAGTGAGAAAGTCCAGTAGCCAGTTGCATAATGAAGTGCTAATGTCGACTGCACTAAGTTTGTTTATCAGGTGTTGGGGATGACTGTGTTGATGGTGGAGCTTAAGTCAATAAACAGCATACATACATAACCGTTTTTGTTTTCTAGATGAGCCAGGCATAGGTGTAATGCTGTTATAGCATCATCAGTGGAACGGTATGAAAACTGGTCTGGGTCAAGTGCAGTGGAGAGACTGGATGTTATATGGGCCTTGACCAACATTTCAAAGCACTTCATCATGGTGGGAGTGAGTGCTATGTGTCTGTAGTTGTTTAGTGAATTGGCTGGAGATTTCTTGGGTAGTGGTATGATGGTGGTGACTTTGCTGGTATGATGGCTTGGCTTAGAGAGATGTTGAAGATGCCTATGAGGACATCTGTGAATGAGTCAGTACAGTCTCTAAGCACACATCTGGGTATGTTGTCCAGGCCTGCAGCTTTCCTGGGGTTCACCCTGAGTAGGGTCCTGAACACATCTGCTGGGTCCAGTTTAAGTGTTGTATTTTCTGAGTCGAGGGGGGCTTTTGTTGTTGTGGTGGTGATGTTTTCTTCACACTGGTTGAAGAAGATGTTTAGATGTATGCTTGTAGTCAGTGACTGACTACAGGTGTCTGGTGTCTTTTGTGTCTTTAAAGTGAAAGAGTGAATTTTCTGTCCATAGGCCCACTTGGCTGCTCTCATGCCCCGTTTCAGGTTAGCTCTGGCTGTTCCGAGAGCGACTGTCCCTGGACAATGGTGCTCATGGTCCAAAAATGGATTGGCTACTATAGATCCTACAGCAGTTAGTAAGGTAGTTTACAGAGAATAATGAAATTAGCTCTTAAATGTTTGCATTCCTTTTTAGGCACAATATTAAAAAACACAGATGTGAGCCTGGGCCATAAATGCCAGACAAAATCTGATATGATGTGTTCTAATATACAGCTGCCTCTCCATAAGGATGTACAGTTCACAAATCACTTTGCCCATTCCTCTTATTTTTATCAAAGTGGCACACTTGGTTTTTTCACTGTGGATGCCTGTCCAAAACTCTTGACTATAATTGATTTGCAGCATCCTTGAAATAAAACCCCACTCTGAGAAGATAGTATTCACTTTAAAATAAAATAAACTTTATATTGATTGTGACAGCTAATTACATCAATAAGCTAGTATGTGTCCAAAAGGCCATCCCGGTAAAAAGGTTCACTGCAATTATTATTGGCTGACCTATGATGGGGGAATGAAACCTGACATTTAATTTTGAATAGATTTTAAAAATGCATTATCTGGGAAGGCACAGATTAAGGACATTTGAACCTTTGTAACTCATGTCATTCATATTTAGGAAAGTAGTGGTCACAGGGAAACTATTCCTGATGCATTTAGTTTTGTCTAATTTAGTATGAATCTACAACATTTTTGTGGATGTGTTTAGAACATAAAGACATGTTTCTTTAGTTGTTATTTATATTTAAAGGGCCTATTTTACACAGTTTTCTGATCTATGTTATAATTTTGTTTCCTCATCATATCTATCAAAACATGGCTGGAGTTTTGTTTTGTTTCATTCACCCATGTTTAACACATAAATTGGGCTGAGTTATTCTATCAAACAGAAAACACTCCTTGGGATGTCATCTGGTAATACAGGAAGTGCTCCAATATGTTTTTAAAGTCAATTAACTTTCACTAGAATCATTGGCATAATTTTAGCCCTGGAATTTCCAATCTCTACTAAACAAAAGGTAAAAGGCAGTTGCTAACTTGAGATCTACTGCTACATGACAGGGAGGAACATTGGATTTTGAGGTTTGGAGATGTAGACAGAATAATAAAGGGTTACTCAAACTCGTAGGGATGTTTTTGATGATATAACAGCATTCAAACACGTCTTAAAGGTCACAAGAGTCAATTTTGTGTAATATAGGACCTCAAAAAGGTCCAGACTGTAGACTGGCTTAAATTGACTAAAAAAAACAACAACATTGATGTAACAAATATATATTCTGATTCATTAGCCTGCGCTCGTAGTACAGTTTATATAAGGCAAACAAACACTGGCCCATGTGCTTCCCCACGTACTAATCCCTATGTTTGCGTCATAAATCAGAAAATACATCAAGATAGAGTCTGCAATAAATTGTGAACATGCCACTGTGTGGGCGAGTTTACAATTTAGCATGCACTAAAACATGATTAGGTACATCAACTTCATTATACTAGTAGTAGTAATTAAAGTACATGTTTGTTGAAATCTTAGTCCACTCTGATAGTTGTTGATACTGAGATATGTGGTGCAGTCATGGGAATATAGAGGGATTTAGTACAAATATCAGTACATATATAAAATTGTTACTAAATTGGGGAAACAGAAGCTCAGGAAGGCTGGTTCAAATCCCTCTTAGAAACAAAATTAGTGCTCACAGTAGTAGCTCAAATGCCACTTGAAATGACGTGGTATTTATAGTGCATAAAAACATTTAAACTATCACTCACTGCCACATGAGTTTGTACTTCTTCTGAGACTGTCTGCCTAACAAATAGATTACTCAGAATAGAGATTGGAAAGACCTTGTTTCAGTTCTTGGTACTGACTAAGAATACATAGAAATCATGAAAAAAGGACTCCAAGAGAGAGTGAACTCAATTAAGGTAATAAGAGCCACAATAGCACATCACTCTCTCTGCAATATACTGGATTCATTTTATTATTTTTCGTTTTATTAGTATGTGTGTCAGCCTATGTGTAGAGAATGTGTAAAGCATGTGTAGAGATTTCGGGTTCAACACATTGCTTTCTCATTGAAAGACTGTAGCAGGCAAGATGTGTTAATTAAATGTTAAGCAATATTTTTATAGTTTGTTTTGCCACATCTGTTATCATATACACCATAAACACCCTGATATCACACTACGTATTTACAGGAAGATAACGTAATGCAAAATAGTAGACATATTGTATAAACTATGTAAGAAGTGTGATTTTGAGTTATTTGACATTTAAATACTCAGTGGATATAATTGGTTTTTTGAGTGTTTTGACATTTCACTGCATGGCATGATTTACACTGCTTAGCTTTACAGCTGCTGACTGTGAAATAGTCTACTGTCCAAGCCCCGAACCTGTGATAAAAACAGGAAACACAAAGATTAATTATGACATGTCTGCTCATATACTTCACTTTAATGGGCCTGACATTTACCGTCTCCAAAAATGTCATGGGGGAGTGATATGTATAAGCACCAGGTGACATTTTGTACATTGAGGCGTGATAACTCCTATAACAATCTGCTCAGCATTTGATGGGAAAAATACATATAAACTTGCGATATTCTAAGTAAGTATTCTACGTAGTTGATCACATTTTTATGGTTTCCAAAAAAAAAAAGTGAGGTTGTATATTACATCAATAAAATAAGTAAATTATGATCTAACGTGCACTGTGTAACATTTCTGATAGAGGAGAAGGCCTACCAACCAGCTGTTTGCCTTGAATGTCTCAGAATCTTTCCAAAATATGAGTAAAAAGAATAAATACAAGGTTATAAAGTCATACTGTAGAACATTACAGGCAAAGTAATAGCATCTTCATGAAGACATGCAGATTAAGTTCTTTTCTGGGATTAATAAAGTTATATTGATGGATTGGTGTCAGTAGATAAAACAGCATGGATTTCCCATTATTTGAAGACATACCCATCTTTGAATGAATTAGTCACCACTCCATCACTGACTCAAGTAACTGACATCGTTCACATTAAAAGGAAATCTAACAAAAGAGAGGATTTATTAATAACTACAGTGTCTAGTATTCACTCATCAATTCATAATCTTCTTAAAGAACTATAAGTGCAATTTAAAGTAGGGATGTAAGAATAACTGCAATCATGTCATCACAATTTGTATGGTCACAATTAGCAAATCACAAAGGAAGCTTTATTATGTATAAAATCAGTGAACCCTGTAGTCGAGACCCATACAAAAACATGTGATTTTCATATAGTTTTGTAGTTTATATTTCAGTCTTGTCTCAAAAGTTCTTACATGTGTTTCAAATTTAATCCTGATATTAAAAGTTAAATAGCAAATCTAATCGCTATTGCATCGCTTGTCAGAAAAATTGCAATTATTTTCCAAAATTGTGTAGCCCTAATTTATGTAAAGCCCCAAAAAGGGTTCCTACTTATGTAAACTTACCATGCAAATCCTCCGATGGCCCGCTCGGCAAACACACAGGCTGTTCTGGTCTCAGGCTTATGATTTACTCTCCTATAGCTTAATGTGTGGTCATTAGTCTTGGCTGTCGGACTGAGCGCCCTTTCCCATGACTTAGACACTATTTATAACCTTTGACTACAAAGGTACATGGACCTGACTGGAAATCAATAGGAGTTTTCTTCTATAAACTTTATGACGTGAGGTTAGTGAGGGCAATATGTCTAGATCTTATCTAGATATGTCAGTTAATCCTAACATGCAATAATAATATGGAGGGAAAAAAAAGAGTTTCTGGTCACATCATGTTGCGCACACCCACTTCGCCAGAGTTGCGGGTCTTGCAGCTTTTGGCCTACTTTCAAAACGTCACAGTCTTAAGGAAATCTATACAGATGATGCAGCGGTTATTGCTTAACAATGTGATTTGTCTTGTTTTATAGCCCTCCCACCTGCCCAAGCCCTATGAGGCATACAGGTTATGACTACCACAAACTTTGAATGATAACACTGTTACTACTATTATTGATTTATCTATACTTAATTACCATCTAGAGGTTTGTTCAACTGTGCAGGATCCACCTATTTCCCTTATACGATTCTTGGTGGGGCAAAGGAGTAACTTTTTATGCAAGCAGTTACTCAGCCATGAGTGTGATTCAATGGGACTTTTCTTGGAAACAAAAGTGGAGTTTTCAAATCTGTCTGAACCCAGAATCACTTTACTGGATGGGCGGTAGATTAGATTAGCTACTGCATATCTATTATGAGAAGCTTCCTTGTCATCCCTGTAGGTATTATTCAAGTATTACATAAGTATTAAGTATTCATGTTAGTTTTAGCATGAGTCGAATTTAAAGACTAGTACAATGGCCCATGACAGGTGCAGCCAGGATCTATCCTCCAACTGTGACTCACTGATAGAGCTGATAATTAAACTACTGGTAGTAATTTTTGTTATATGACTATAAGGCGTGGTTAATAAAATCACTGGCATTGCAACAAGTAGCTTTTCACTTTGCACATCCCTGCCATTTTCTCCCTGTAAAAGATTGTATCTAATGAGCTTATTAGGAAACTCGTTAGTCAGATTTGGGACATTATTACAGCGGTCACATGCTTGGTGCCACTCATAAGGGAAATTAATTGATTTTCTTTGGTTGACCACTTTGCTTCAGCATTAGACAGTGGGGTCATTGGGAAAAGGTCATACGTCTTATTCCTGCTACACCTGCAGTGTCTGGGATTGGCTTTTAAAAAAAATATTTTTGTGGTTTCATTATAATGAATCCTTTAACATGTCTGACCTATGGGTTCAGGCAGGACGTGGACTTGCATAATAGACATCAAATACAATGGGCCTGTCAGACAAATGCTAGTGTGTCTATTCACTACATGACAAAGTCTATGTCTGTGATCATGACTAATTTGAAATTTGTACAGTGGGCTCCTGTGGTTTATAGTGTCTCTAAAGCTAATTTGTTCAACTTGCCTTCTGAGTAATAGCAAAGCTTGAATTAATAACATGAAAGTCCACTGAAAATAAATGAATGTTTTTTGGTTTTTTTGGTTTTGTTTCTCAATTGGTCCAGAACTGACTCTGGTCGAACTTCTCATAAGATTATTGTCATTTTCAATGTTTCCCTCCCTGCAGATAAGCTATTACAGGTTTTACTTTTGTTGATTCAACCGTATACATAGGTGTTTGATTGGAACAAAACTGATTTGTGACGACTGTGTCTGAATTGAGATAGTACCATAATAAGCAAAATAGAAAGCATCTTCTATGAGACAACACATAAGTCAGTCAATAGCTATTGACTATTGAATAAGAAAAAAAAACATGTATAAGTCACACCAAACTATAAGTCACACTTTTTGGGGCAAATTTATTTGATAAAATCAGAGACCAAGAAAAATCATTTCACCTTGAAAGGCAAGTGAATGAAGTTATAGTAATAAAAACAACCTAAAAGAGAACAATCCATGTATCATTTGATCGTTCAGTTTTCCATACAGAACCAAAAATAAGAAAATGAAAAAACAACTCTTTTCTTCATTGTTTGTCTCTAAAAACAAAATGAAAAAAAGGATCATGTTTTTTTCATTTTTGATTCATATATATGATTCATATATTTGGTCTATGGATTAGTGCGAATTTTTTTATATATAAGTCGCACCTGAGTATAAGTCGCAGGACCACCCAAACCATGAAAAAAAGTGTGACTTATAGTCAGAAAAATACGGGACACAATATGGTTGTTAAAAAAAATACACTAAAAGATACTAAAACTACAAAACATACTTGTTTAGTAGTTTTAGTATCTTTTAGTATTCCTGTATAGTTTAAGAATGGCTTTACCAATATCAAAACTTGCATAAGACCACATCAATATATAAGAAACTGCCAACATTTTGTGCATTCCATAGATTTTTAATGTGTTCAAATGTGTAATACGCATCAAGCTCTTTCCTTAGGATCAAAAATAAGTTTTTGTATTTTCACATCACCACACTGAGCAGACAGAGCTCTTCAGAATAAAAGAGACCTGGATCGTCCACATTTTACTCCTTTATGGTAACTCTTTAACTTCTGTCTGACACCATGGTGAAATCAATATTTTAGACAGGTAGGCCCTATCATAAAATAAGGGAAATTTGGATAAAGAGGGATTTATGAATACTTTAACCACTCTGCAAATAATCATAATCTAATCATTAACCCATGAGAAAAACTTTGCTCTTGCGTGAATGGCACCTGGTCACATGATGGCAGGTGTGTCAGGCTAAACGCTTTATAAGGATGATGGAGGAGAGGGAGAGCAGACACCTGGACCTCAAGCTCCCAAATACAAGAAAGAACGACTACAAACACCATGAAGACTACTCTGGTCGCTGTAGCTTTCCTCTTACTGGCACTTGGCTGGACCTCTGAAGCTGTAGAAGTGGAGGTAAATGCTTGCTTATGAATAATTTTGCTTACTTACAATAATTACGAGTTAAGATCAAGACATGAGTGATCAGTGCTTGAAGACTGTGATTTGGATTTTTGCACGGACCAATTATTATCTCCTCCACGTGTAACTATGACTACGCTGGCTTCTAAATAAAGCAAGTAATAAGCGAGGAACAAGCATGTGTTGGTGAACAGAATAATTTAGCCCAAAAATGTATGCATGCAAAATTTAATGTGGCAGATCATGTGACAAAAAACAATTAAGACAATTCCAGAAGAGACCTAAAGGTACTCATGTGATCAGCTCACCTCTCAACAAGCATTTATTTATTGGTTTATTATTGTTTATTTATTTTATAATCCTATTAAACAGTCTCATATTAGACTAGAAAGGGTTGTGAAAGAAAAAGCTGATGCAAAACTGAAATAGAAAGAATATGATTTAGAAAGAACTACCAAGTATTTACAACTGCCAAATTTGCCAACAAGTTTATGCAGTTGTTTTTTGTTTGTTTATTGACTTTTAATTAAACCTCAACATGTATTTTTGCAGGAGGCTGGTATGGCCTTCTCCCTGGAAGCTGTGAGGAGGCTGCAGGAGCTGACAGACTTCAACATGCTGGCCGCTAAGCAGAACCCGCGCCTCAGGACCAGCTCTTTGTCTCTGTGTGCCGACCCCATGCTTCCCCAAGAGCTGCTGCCCCTGTGCAGACAGAGGGGAGCTCCTGCGTCACTGACTCGGCTGGGTAAACCCAATAAAGATTTACAGTGTCAATGTATATGTGTTAGTAATGGTAGTGGTGGTAGTAGTAGCCGTTCTAGTGAAAGTTATAAATATTGGTAGGTTAAAACTTATGAGATCCAAGAGATGTTATTTAAATAAGTAGTGGTAGTGGTGGGGCTATTTGCAGAGGAAGTGATTTGCAGAGGAAGTAATTTGCAGAGGAAGTGATTTGCAGAGGAAGCGATGAAGAGGAAGGAGTACAATTTATGGTAGCTTTTAACCTGCAACTTTACCTTTAGGTACTTTAAGAGCGGTGTTCATAAAAACTTAAGATTTCTAATAGAGGCTCTTTCGGAATAGTTGTAGAGGCAATATCAACAAAATAGTGATTGTACTGATTGCATAGTAGCAGGGCAAGTATTACTGAGTGTGGATATAGAGTTGCATTTTTTTTAGTAATAGTAATAGTTTATTCTTTCATTCATTGTTTTATTTTGCACCATACCACCAAAACAAGTTGTGAATATTGTTCATTGACAATGGCAATAAAACGTATTCATATTGTCTGAATAACAGTAATAGTAATGGTAATAGTTATAGAAATAGTATCATGTGCCTCTAACTATGTTGTAATTCTGTCTCTTCTAGCGATGGTTCCCATGGACCTGTGTGAGATCTGCGCCTTTGCTGCCTGCACTGGTTGCTAAAATAATGTACAAAGAAGCAAAAATACTTTAAAATCCTTTCTAATGACCTTATGAATAATACCACAAAAATTCCAATGCCTTGTTATAGTGTTATGTATTTATCAATTAACAAAAGATAAAGAAAGTGAAAGATATAATTTAAATATAGTAATTTGGCATGTCTTGCACTGTTACTTTTTTCAACATTTATGTACTGTATAAAAATACTACTATTTGTTACATTTTCTTTGTTGCCCAGTTTCTAAAACATTGTTTAAAGTCTTTACATGTTCTCATCTTGATACCATTGTTTAAATAAAGAGCCTTCTTTTCAATACTGTATTATTCCCTGACCCACTTGAAGTGAACAGAGCACGTGTGAGCCTTGTTGGACGTAATCAAATATTATTACATGTACTAGGCCAAGTGATAAGTTGTCAATCTTGTGTAGCTATAAATAGATCAAGATGCTGGAGCTAATGGCCATTCCCTATTGTAATACTATGTACCCCCCAGTTATGTCTTAATGATTGAACACAACTAGTGATAAGGAATATAAAGCAACTGGAAATGTATCAATCTGAAGTCTAACACAAAATACAACAGCAAGTTGCAAACATGTAATAGACACCGTAATAGAAGCTATATCAAATGCAACGATCTCTATTTGGTCTATGTTACTTTTACAAGTGCTATACAGAACCACTTATCACACTACTCTAACTAACATGAAAAGAATAACAGCAAGGAACCAGGGCTTGAAATAAAGATTTAAAAATTTACTTTTCACATTTGTAAAATTAATAACAAATAGTATGTATGTGGAATATATTTTGTGTGTGTGTGTGTGTGTGTGTGTATGTAAATATAAATACAAAGCTCTTCTATTTCAATTTTGTCTCTGTTCAGTCTGCTCAAAATGGGCACACAGAAAATAGGGCAGTGGAAAAACATACTGGTATTGAATATCTGTATTGAACATCGATACCAGAACCAATAAATATCGCCCATCCCTACAAGCAACATTGTAATAACACTTGACAAAATCTGTCTGCATTTATTTTCTGTATAAAACATCCCAATGAATGTGAACACAGGAGCAGGAGTCTGTTATATTGAGAAGTGGGATTAGCTTTGGTGCACCCATGCCTCTGTGAAAGAGTTGAGAAAGAAAAGTTGAGCAAGCCCTTGAAACAGCCAATCATGTGAACCGTAATAGTAGTGATGTGTGGATGCCTGAAGGGTATGTGAGAGCTAATAGCTTGAAAATGACATAGCCTAGCTTTAATGCATTTACTCCAAAATGGTATTACATGTATCACTGAGGTTTATCACGAAGTCTCTCACTCACCACTGCACGTATGGTTCAATTGGCTGGACATCACTAACAATTCACAGAAAACAGTATTGTTACAATTTATTTACAAAGCCATACTGGGGAACCTTCCGGGGCTCCTTAGCAATGTTCCCTCTAAGCTGCGCAACTGCGCATTTGCGCACTGCTCGCACACTCTCAGCGCACAAGAAAACCTATGTAGCGCACTGCAAATAAATTAGATCTATACCATTTTTTTCTGTATCATTTTGCTGTGTAACTCAGTGAGTGACAGGTGTCCAGCCAATCATATGATACGATGCAGTTACGCTATGCAGCCAATCACGGCATTGACAGTACGTGCACACGTGCTCTGCTTATACGCGCTATATAACAATAACAGTGCTGCGGAGTTAAGTGACGCTAATGCTAATCCCTTATCATGGCGAAATGAACGGGCAGTGAATGTGATGCCTCCACTCACCAAACCAAAGTAAAGTGGCTGTCACACCTTTTTTGTATAAGTTATGAGCAGCACACTGGCTACGTCCACATACGGCAAGGTCGCCGAAAAAATTTCATCATGCTTAAAATATCTCGACGTATGTCAGCGTGCGCCATAAATTGTAGGTAGTCGTTGACACACATTAATTGTAAGTTACCCACAAGTCCAAATACATTGAGATCATGTCTAGCATATCCGTGACTTATGAGTAACGAGCTTTGAACCTGTGTGTAACTTATACCGAACTTATCTCCAGCGCATAATGACATATGCAGACGTATTTGACATGTTCCAGACGACCACAGAACTTCCTGAACGTGTTTCTAACTTTTAGCTGCCGGATAACAGACTATTGGCAGCGTTTAGGGCAATTGTAAATTGGATCTGTCGAGAACACCACAGTCTAAATAACCAATCAAATCATTGCACCAGCTCAATGAGAAGACTTTATTTACTCACCCTCATTATCCATAGAATTTGTCCTCCGCAAATAATAACATCCAGTCCACAAAACTGCGATATTAATTCCATTTGAGGCTTCTTTAAAAGTAAAAAGGTGAGAGTAGCACGTGTGTTTGTTTACGTCCAGCTGTGTGTGAAGCTGCACATCAGCGACAGTGACTCTACTTCCTGTGGACTCTTTTATGATTTAAAAAACATGTATCTGAAGCAGGCCCGGCCCTAACCATTTTGACACCCTAGGCAAGATTTCAGGTGGCGCCCCTTGGATTGCAAAAATAAATAAAAAATACTGCCAGAGTACAGATACTCACAAGAAATCAAACAGTTCATAGTGACGATGTTTTAGACCAGGGGTGGGCAAACTTTTTGGCTCGAGGGCCACAAAGGGTTCTAAAATTTGATGGAAGGGCCGGACCAGGAGCAGATGGATGGAGTGTTCTAGTCTGACTACGTCAACCCAGCAAATAAGACGAAAATAACTTGCAGGATCCAACAATTTACATGTGACATATTCAAACATCTCAATTCAACATGTGCACCATATATCGGGCCGATGATTTTCCACTTCAAAAATTAACATTTTTCGTTTCAAGTTTTGACTTCCGTTTGATTGTGACACATTTGATAATTCTGTTGACAGTGTTGGGAAGGTTACTTTAAACTGTATTCCCTACAGATTACAGATTACATACCCCAAAATGTAGTTTGTAATGTAATCCATTAAATTACTTAAATAAGTAACTGGATTATTTGATATTGTCATGTTTTTTTAAAACTACATGAATGTAGCAACCACCTCCTGCAAATTCTTGTTTGGTTTTAGACCTGGTTTTAGTCCTGGTTTAGACCTGGTTTTAGACCTTGATTAGACCTGGTTTAGATCTGGTTTTAGTCCTGGTTTAGACCTGGTTTTAATCCTGGTTTAGACCTGGTTTTAGTCCTGATTTAATGCTTGTTTACACATGGTGTAGACCTGCTTTAGACCTGGCTTAGTCCTGGTGTTAGTTCTGGTTTAGAGGTGCACAGGAGAATGCGAGGTCCACGCAGCGTATGCAACAAGACACAGTCCACGCGCGGTGTCCACACCGAACAAGAGGAAATGTGGCACGCGCCGTGCGGGAGCAGGTGCAGTGTGCGCGGCACACTAGATATATACTTGGCCGCAGTGCTTTATGGGAAGGTTTTCGGACCATGAGTGAGGAAGTCGTGTTCAAGATATAGTTCTACCCCCGGGCACTGTACACCTGGACCCATGTGGATAATTTGGTTTTATGTATCACTGTATCTAGAGTGCGCCATCTATTGGGAAACGCCAGAATTGCAGGGAAAATAAAACTAATAAATTTTATTGCAGTTCATTCATGTTTGGCGGGCCGGATTAAAAAGGTTAACGGGCTGTATGTGGCCCCCGGGCCGTAGTTTGCCCACCCCTGTTTTAGACAGTGGAGGATTTTATCCCCCATCGCCGATTTTTGCGCTCGGCGCCGCCTAGTGGAGCGGCGCCCTTAGCATTTGCCTATGTTGCCTAATGGGGGGGCCGGCCCTGATCTGAAGTATTGCTCCACATTTCACAAATAACAACACAGTTTTGTCTTTTATCAAAACTGGACGTGCAGAGCTCTGATCTTTGAACACTTGAGTCTCAAATTGAGTAGTTTTACTGTAGACAGGAAACGGCTGAAGCCATCGCACTCACAACTTTACAGCCTGTGGTCGGCAGCCAGATCCCGCTGCTCTATACCAACCCACCTATTGATCAATCTGCTGCATTCAGCACCATAGACAGTGAGAGACGTAAAATATGACGTGTCGTAATAGCGTTAGTTGGTATAAGTTAAGCTATAAGTTATCAAAACGTTCTTTATAAGTTACTAATACGTTATGTACACGTCCAACTCGTTGTGAATGTGTATGCGCCCAAAAAAAAAGAAATAAAAAACACTGAAAGTTCAGCGTATGCCAGCGTTTTAGGGAAATTCTGGTACATTGGCATACACAGGCTAAATCATCAAGGTGCGACAGGGCCCTAAAAAAGAAATATGGTTCTTTTAAGATGGAATGGCTGTCGGAATATGTGCAAATAGAAGAACAAGCGGTGAAACTTGGTGACTAATGGAAACTGCTAATGGAAATTAATGTTAATTGTTATTAATGTTAATTAATGTTAATTGTTAACTAATGGAAAACCCTGTAATTTGATTCTTTTAATAATCCATGAAACTTGCTATGATCCCAGGTGCGCATCTGATGTTGCTCACAGTGGTCCTCAGTGTATTCAGGGAGGTTGTCTGTATGCCCAGACATATGAAAAATTAGAGGGAACATTGCTCCTTAGTATTCTCCTTAGATTAGTTTTAGCTAAAGTAATTAATGGCTTCGCTCCTCCTCTCAGTTTCTCTTTACTGTGCATTGGTGCCTCACTGAGCTGGGAAAATCTGCTTTTTCCTACGCAGTAACATGGTCTTGGAATCATTTACAGAAAAATCTTAAATTGGAATCTATTGTGTCACTTGATAAGTTCAAGAAAATTGTAAAGAGTGCGGTGACCGAGACATGTGTACGGTGTTCTTGAGAGATGTATTTTCTAATGCGATACTGTCATTTAACAGTATCGCATTACAGTACCCCAAACTACTGCAAAAACAACAAATTTTATCTGATTAATATTCATTTAGTACTGCACTTAAACACTCTGCACTCTGGACCCTCACCCACAGTTTAAGAACCTCTTCTTTAAGAGAACTTCCACTGGTACTTTACAGAAAACTGCTTCAAAGTGAAAAAAGTGGCTAGGATTTTTCAACCTGTATTTTGACATTCTTAACTGGAGTTACATTCTCTTGTTTTAAAGTGATGTTTAGTCTCTGCACATTTACCAAACCAAACGCACATTGTGACAAATATGATCACACTCAGTATTCAGACCTTGAGTCCGTGACAAGACCAAGACAAAGCTCTCGCTTTAGAGAGGGATGTCCAGTGGCACGGGGTGTCTAATGAGTGGTGGGACAGGTGTGGGTCCTGCTGCAGTGCCGCTCCTCGTTGCAGGTGGGTGTGGGTGTTTTGAAGGAGTTTGTTGTATGAGTGATATCGGCGCACACGCGGAGCTCATATACTGGAGTCGTGCGCGGTCGGAGGCGCGGTTCGGTTGCACTCGCGCTGGGCACGCGTGCATTTAGAACATTTAACTCGTGACGTTGCCTCTGTGCGCAGCTCCTTATTGTGGCTGCAGAAGCACTCGCACAGATGCGCCTGTTTTTTTTCCCGTTCGCACGACGAAATATTTGTTCGCAATTGCGAGTGAAATGGGCGCACTGTCGAGCCCTGGTCCTAGTCCTGGTTTAGTCCGCCCCGGGCTCTGCTGCCGCGTTTAGTCCTGGTTTAGTCCTAGTCATGGTTTAGTCCAGGCCGAGCCCCGGGCACCGGAGACAAAAGCAGGAGGCGGAGGCGAGCGCGGGCGAGCACGGCACAGAGAAGGCAAAACAAACAAAGTGGCGAAACCAGAAGTAAACATACGCATTATAGCGATATATCCATATGCCAGAATTCATATCGAGTTTCAAAAATACCTCAATATATTTTAAATATCGAGATATCGCCCATCGCTGCTACCTTGGCCAGGTCTCTCTTGAAAAAGAGATTATGAATCTCAATGGGACCCTCTGGTTAAATAAAGGTACAATAAACATAAATCATTCAAACTGACTCAAGTACTAATATTTATAAGATTACACACATCCTTCACTTTTGCTCTGACACAAACCATCAAACTGTGGCTTCTGTGAATTATCTCCTGCGATGTTTGTTTTGGTCTCACATCCTTTATTGATAAAACACAGTGGAGACTGTCAGGAAAGAGAGAGAAGCAGCAGAAAGCAAGAGCCAATGACCCTGACCAAATAGGAGCAGGTGGAAATAAATCAACACCATTTTGGAGCGTGTCTCGGTTTCTCAGAAATCTACTTGGAAAGTGTTTTGGGCTGAGGGGATCTCATTATCCATCTAAGCTTGCTTTTCTATCTGCTTTGGGACTCACAGCAGCACCCATAGTTGTAGCAATAGGAACAGCTGTGGCATGTTTAACAGTTCAAGGTAGATTGAAATATGATTTGACAGCACATTCAAAAGGGAAATGTGATGATATGGTAATATAAATGTATTTTTTATATTGAAAATTCCAACTGATAGTATAGTAGGCAGTATAGTTGAATCAAAAAGGCCACATGTAAGACCTCATGATACAAATGTCCAAACACTCCAGGCTTGACAATTTATGACTATGAGCTTCAGCTTCCTACTATGCAAAATGTTTAGGACTTAGGAAAAAGATATAATATTTAGTTTTAAATTGTTAAAGACTGTGGCAGCGGTTCACATTTTTAATCATTCTGAAACTGATGAATAGCTTTTGTCTACTGGAAGTAATTACCTCGATGACTCAGGGATTAGACAGATATCTTTAGGAGTTAATTTTTAATTTGGCAATGTTCAAAATTGAACAGTATAAACATCTGGAAGTTTATGTTTATGCTCATCTCTGTTCTCAATCTTGACAGGCTTTTTTGTTGTCCAGTTTGATTTGTTTCAATGTCAGTCGAATGTATTGTAATCTAATTTATAAATACAGATTTTCAGTGATTTTTTTTTTAATCCAGTATAATGCTGATGCAACACTGCAATTTACCATATTTTCCGGACAACAAATTGCTCCGGAGTATAAATCGCACCAACCAAAAAATGCATAATGAAGAAGAAAAAAACATATATAACTCGCAGTTGACTATGAGTCGCAGTTTTGTGGGGGAAATTTATTTTATAAAATCAAAGACCAAGAACAGACATTTCAACACTTCAAACTGTCGACCTCGGCTTGGAGGTCTGATGGCAGTTTTTGGGACATTGTTGTCCGTGCTCTGATAGAAGCGATTGCGTTGCATGAAGCGGTAACAGCTTTTTTTGTTTTCTTCTTTGCAGTTCAAGTATCCTCTGCTTTTCACCAATCCCTCACAAGTTTCTCGCTCACTCCAAAATTTCTTCCTGCTCAATTACAGTTTTCAGCTGCATATTTCACCACTCGCAGCTTGTAATCTGCAGAATATGACTTTCTTTTTGGGGCATTTGTGTTCAGTCTTTCTCAGTTGTCTTTATATGTTGATGTTTAACCTTTAAATTTTCATTGGTACAGGAATAATGAGAGTAGCAGAAACTGGCACACAAGCCTAGAGCGCCCCCTCGTAGCTGTCAGTGTGAACATAACGAACATGTGATATATTTTAATATATAAGTCGCACCTGGGTATAAGTCGCAGTAACACGCAAACCATGAAAAAATTGCAACTTACAGTCCGAAAAATACGGTAATGATTAGTATATGCATTCCGTTTATTATCTTACCTGCATACAACAAATAGTATCTAACATAACATGGCCTGGTCACGGGGGAGTTTAGTTCAGTTTTAAAGGTAGTTCTGGCTTGTACATTGTGTGTTCCTAAAATAATGATGTAATTAATATGAAGCAAATTGGATTTTGTCCGTTGGAGTGCTCAAAGTGCTCTGACCTATTGAAGAAGATTTGAACCACGCTGAAGCATGAGTAACACCAATTAGGCACACCAGTGAACACTTTGTTCTCACTTTTTAAGAAATGAAACTGTTGTTCCTTAGGCTCATGGCTCAATGGGCATACTGTTTGAAAGTGCATAATTCAACTTGACACAATTATTACTACAGAGTGAATCCAAATATTATCATCTTTTCTCAGCTCATTGATAATTGACAACTTTGCAAAGAATAAGCGTGGTGGGCCAAAAGTGGAATTATAGTGATTCACTGTTCACTCTAAAAAGCTACTGTAAGGTGGAGTAATCAGCACAGTGAAGAGGTAAAGTGTTGTTAATCATTGAAGTATATAGTCCATTATCTGGACTATATACTTAAAGAGACCTATACACTGGAAAAGAGGCTAAACAACATATTTTTTAAGTGAGCGAGGGGTAGTCATTAAAGGGGTCATTAGCCCTATGGTATGGTAAAATTATGTGAGCACATCTGGACAAAAAACAAAAAAACATAATTTTCCTCTTGATGTGCTCCAAGGGATTTTGTTTCTTAGAAAGATCTGAGCTGGCACCACTTGAGTGTAAATTTTAAAAGCTTGACTTCTATACTCTAGACTGTGACCTTGTAGAGTCAAAGGTCAGATTGTGTATTTGAATTTATTCATGGAAAGGGAGATCAAGTTTGTGCTAACGTCACTGACTATGGTCTACATGGCAAATGTTAGCACAGTGATAATTTTTTACATGTATGATGCGTAGAATATGACCACATATCACTACTGAATGACATTTTAAAGTATGAGGACAAATAAGCAAAGTTGATATTGTGTTCAAAACTTATACTGCATCACACCTGTTTAAACAAATGATCTATAGTCCCCTACTTTGCACGTATGAACTCTTCATTATCGGTCTTTCCATGACGCTCACCTATGGAAGAGAAGTCATCACTGTAATTTATGAAGGACAACGAGGCACTATTTGTGTTACTCAAAAACCCTATTGTCAATAGTCAGGTATTGAGATGACTGTGAAACTAAATAGCAGGTTATAAATGACAAAATGAAGATCCACTACGTTTTAGCTTATCTTTCCACCTTATACTATTTGTCACTCAACCATAAATCACTGGCAAGCCTGTCCCAGGCCCTATAAAGGGGCCATGCAACAGAACAGAGACACAGACGAACTCTGAAACCACATAAGAATTCAGAAAGAACTTGAACTCAAATCAGCAAGTAAAAATGAAACTCCTTCTGTTTGTTTTGGGACTATGCCTCTGCAGCTGCACTTTTGGAGTGTATGTACAGGTAAGAATAGCTTTTTTTAGTAGTTTCTGTTGATTTGTTAAGAACATACTATAGGAATTTTGCCTGGAACTGCTTGACTTGAATAGTTCATATTGTCTGTTTATATTTACACTCTGAATTCAAAGAACACAACGTTGATATCCAATACCAAAAAATAACAATATGTTTTTCTGAAACTATTCAGAAACTATTTGGTTTTGAAGTAAATGGTGAAATGGACAAAAAGAAACTAGATTAACTTTAAACAATGTCAAATAAAAATAGGGAGCAAGACATAATCTGAACCATTTTAGTACTGGCCACAAGCAAGAGACAAACAACAAACAATAAATTAACCATTAACCAGTACAATGCTGTTACACATTTTAAATTTAAGTTCCAACCGGACACGACTAAAGGCAAAATAAAACTGCAACCACCAGCAGTACCCGTACAACCATTTGAAAACCATTGGTTTAGACAGATTTAAGAATTTCACATAATTTTACCTTGGCCCTTGCAGGTAGGAGACAGGAGCTTCCCACTGGAGGCCGTGAAGGCTCTGAAGGGCCTGATGGCCCTGGAAGATTTTGAGGTCAACCCACACATCGCAGAAACCAGCACTGTATCAGTGTGCAAGGACCCTCTACTGCCACAGGTTTTCAAGCCAGTGTGCCAAGGGAGGGGAGCAGCCATAACACTTTCCAATCTAGGTAAGAAGCAACATACATTAGGGTGATAATGAAACTGTGAAACTATAATCTGGCTCCAAGAAAATCAACACTGTACATTTTTTAGCATAACTAACGCAAAAGCAAAAGGAGAAATTGGATTCTCTAAAGTGGATTCTATCTGGACAACTGAGGGATTTTACACATTCACTAACTAAAGTCATCTTCTTCTGAAGTTTCACACTTCATTGTCACCTGTCCCTCTCTCACAGAATTTTGAGGCTGACCAATGGGAGGTGTGGGTGGGGGAAGAAAGTCTTTGCTTGAGCATAAGGCATTTTAGAGAACATTTGTCAATTTTCAATTTCAGAAAAGTGTATTTTCACACAAATAAGATAATGATTACATTTCTATCACTATATTGACTAGCCCGAAATTGCAAAGCCTATAGAAGAACATTGCAGAGACACCAAACCTCTTGACATACTTACTTTACATATAAATAGAAAGCTTACACTTTTCTCTAAATAGATTTATAAGGATTACCACATGATCCATGAACACTGTACACATGGTGTGATAAAGAAGATGGAGGTATATAATAATAATATAAGGATTAACTCTTCAAAACATCTTGACATCTGGGAGAAGAACATTGCAGTATATATTTAGTCTGAGTTAATCCAAGGTTCCAGCCTTGCATATCATCTTTAATTGATAATGGAAGTAACAAAAATCAGTTATAAAATTTTGTTTACATCACTGGAAAAAGTACCAAAATAAACACATTCTTAGCATACTAAATTCAAATATCTATAATCTCCTCCTAATATCTTGTACAGTATATGCTATTAGGCTACTTATTTTTGGGCTCACTGGGGCTTTGATAGCTTATTTAAGATCAACCACAACTGCCGCACCCTAATGTGGCCTAAAATGATAAGACCTATAAACATTAAACATATGTAACCCTAAAGGACCTTTACACTCATTAGACAGAACATGCTGCACCCATCTGTGTTGATATATGACCCCATCTTGTATATAGACCTTTTATGTTAAGTGTTTTCTTTCATTTCTCAGTCATGGCTATCTCACCTGTGGATCCCTGTGAGATCTGTGTACACCCCTCCTGCTTCGGCTGTCTGAGCTGATGCACAGAACATCATTCCCAAAGGCAGCTTCCCTTCTCCAGTGCGCACCATCCACAATACATTTATGGAAGCATCACCAGGCAACACAACGCAAAGTACTTTCAAGGCTGCTGATTGTAGACCTACAACAGTCCCTCCATTCTTCTTCAACGGAGTGTGCACTGTCAAAACACTGTTACTATTGTTCTGCTTGCTTTTGTATTAACTGTAATTTATTATGTTTTGATAATAAATATGTGTGCATTAAAGATGAGCCTAATTACTTTTTTGTCTAAACCTAACGCAAACCAAGCTAAAATTAAACTATTTAAGTTACCGAAAGAGCCTTCTAAAAGGAGGGAAAAGAAAAAGGGCAGCCCTCTTAACGGGGACAGCCCTATGTTCCCACAGCCCATTGGTCCCACGGCCCATTGGTCCCACGGTGTTAGGGTTAGGGTTGGGTTAGGGTTAGTTGTGGAACATAGGGCCTGAATTTGATTTTTTTCTTAGAAATGTGGGAACATGGAACATTGGGAATATGCTGTGGGACCATTGGGCTGTGGGACCATTGGGTCGTGGGACCAATGGGCCGTGGGACCAATGGGTCGTGGGAACATAGGTACGCTCCCCTCTTAACACGGAAGTGAGTCAACACACGTGTCCGTGGGTTCTTGTCATGGATCTGTTGTTCTCGAGCGATTGCTTGGACGTGGGAAAAAGGAAGAGCATCAAAGACTTTGTTCAGATGGGGACATCTGCTGGCAGTAGTATTTATTAAATACTATTTATTAAATTATTTCTTTGGAGGTCTACGCTTTAAAAAAACGAACTAAACCAAGCGATGTTACCTGGAAGCAGGTAAGACGGTAAAACAGCTTTTTAACGTATCAAAAGTTAATGAATTTGAATTCACATTTCATCTGCAAGTCATAAAAATTTGTAAAACTTCACTCTGTTGTAAAAGACTTTTTACGCCTACGTGGCTCGTTGGTCTAGGGGTATGATTCTCGCTTAGGGTGCGAGAGGTCCCGGGTTCAAATCCCGGACGAGCCCGTTCTTTTCTTCGTTCATCTCTTTTATGTCGCGTAAACATGAACTATTGTACTACTCCCATATGCTGCCAAAGCATTCAATATATCCAGAAGGAAATGCAAATGTATCCTCTGGCTATGTTTTTAGTTGTCTTTTTACTTCTCTCCACTAGAGGGAACTGTCCACTAAACATTTCTCTGCCCAAACAGCAATAGAGGTATTTGCTGTAAGCCTATGCTACGCGCATGCATACATGCATAGGCTCCACATTTATAGATTGCAGACCTAACTATGTTATTATGTATTTAGCAACTCATCTGTCTGAATGATGTGAACCCTGGTGAACCCCCATTTATTACTGGGTACAGTGTAAGCCCACTCCTCATAGGCAGGCATTGTTCACTGGCATGTGCTGTACAAGTAAATCTGTCCTCAGTGTGGAGTACTGGCTGTACAGTCTAACCTACTCTTTTTTATTGCTTAATTAAATGATACCCATCACATAAAGATCTTGGGTACTGCCCACACATTGCAAATAGACTGTAGCTTATGATAGTCTTTTTTACTTCTGTTGTATTGCATTCAGAGCTTTACTCTTTCCAGAATATACAGAGCAGATTGTTGACAATGTTATTGTTTTGTTTTTGTAAATAATAAAAAACTTGGTGTGAGATTGCTTTATAGTATTGTCTACCATTCCTTCTCTTGGCTAAACTGGCTTATCCTTTAGTTGCAGAATAACAGACAGTTGGGGCTTGTTGATAGCCCAAAAGCCAAGGACCAAGTCTTGATTTATAAATTTATAGCCAAACATTTCAAATAACTTTTCTCCCTGTCTTCTACTTCAAGGCCAGTTTGCAAAGTTACTTTTTTGTTGCAACATATTGAAAACCACAGGGATGATGTTATAGTTTAAGAAATTCCCTGGAATTTTCATGCAGGTTTTGCCTGATGGATATTTTCTTGGAAATATATTTTTTACTAAACGAGAGCCAAAAATGACAGCACTCACATCATGTAATTCCATGGAACCACCTGAGATTACATAAGAATAACACGCTGCATCTGTATTGCATAAAAGTCAGTTTGAAACTTTTGTTTTTTCTCTTACTGGGTTTCAGATGACACCCCATTACTCTGCCTGTAATATTAACAATAAAGATATGGAGAAGGTGAAATTAATTATGTGCCACATTCTGTAAGAAACAAGATAAACATCTGTTGAATAGATTAGATTTGGTAAGGCCAAATTGAATATTTGGCCAGGCCTTACTACAGGCCTTGGTAACTACAGATATAAATGTATTGTAGTAAGGCCTGGCCAATGACTAACCTTTGTTGACTTCAGCTTGCTTGAATGTGGCTGTTTTTAACCCCGTTAATGAACAATCCATTGTGAAGCTGCCAGAGAATTAAATGGTGAACATATTTCCTCAGGTGCTGTTTTATCCCATAACTTTTTTTTTTCTTATCCCCATGGTCAGTCGACATTAGTACTCTTTTTGTCTGTCAGGAAGTCTCTCTGCCTTTCAATGGCACTGCATCAATCAAGAGTAGAGGCCAGCCACAGGTAGTGTTAGGAGGCTTTATCTCTGGGTTTCAGAATGATGGCAATGAGGATTGTTATTTTAGCAATTAACAATTTAAGCAAAATATGTCTTTCGAATTGTAAAAAGTCCACAAAATGTCACAACAGGAAAATTCCTAAGTACACTAAAGATAAGCTCATTGTGCATGTTTTTGAGTTTATGAAAATATGAGTGATCTGGGGAGACACATGGAGAGGTAATGCAAACACACACAAGAGCCTCACATAGTTCAGGGTTTGAGACCAAGTCCTTCTCACTGGGAGGTGAGAGTGCAATCCAAATTACCACTACCCTGCCCAAATTTATTTACCCACAATTCCAGATTAGACCAGAACAATTATTTGAGGAGTTAATCAAGTCACAAGCATATAATATTTTTACTGTGGCATGGAGTCGTAGTACCTAGAAAGAATGCA